>CATIWK010150554.1:0-13764 GCA_949634005.1 Mallotus japonicus | reverse complement strand
TTAAAAAAACATTTAGAATTTTAAAAAATAAACAAGCAAATATATAAAGAAACATGAGAGCAACCATCTAATCAGAGATGCCTTATGACCATCACACCAGAAGTTTGGTTGCTTTTATACAGAGGTTGCTAGCACAATCATGTAATTCTCAGAAAAGACTGAGCGTAAGGTCAGCCCCCAAACCTGTTGGAGTTACCATTAACTTTTAGTTTAGTTAAAGTGTTAAACGATGGTTTGCTTCTCATATGATGGGACCTTTTTTTTTTTTTTTGAACAACATATGATAGGACCTATTAATATATAACATTAAAGAGATCCCACATTTTACATAAAAATAGTGAATATATATATATATATATAGCAAAAAATAACATTGTTGTTATTAATATTATCATACCAATATTGTCATTCATCCCACCATCTCATCTTATATAGAGATTTTTTTCTTTTTTATAATGTGTTCTAACTATTCTTTTTGGCAGAATTCTACTACTAATGTGGAAAGCACTCATAAATTAAATGTTGATTATGCTTCACCTAACTACAGATTTGATAGTCAGGTAACATTCTTTCTATATTATGTTATATTTTTTACAATTTATTATTTTCTGTTGAAGCATCTCAAAGCACACCAACTTTTATAAATAGCATGGAAATGCCGAGTCATTCACAAAGGATAAATGTCCCTATTTTTTCGGAATGAAAATGCTTTCTGTACCAACAATAGGTCCTGCTACATTAACATTAGGTGATGCATCAAAAGTTGCATCTAGTGGACAGGTAATCAATAATTTTTTTTGTTGATGTCTTATGTATTACTGATTTTCTTTAACTAAAATGATGTTTATTGATGTTGATTAATGTATTTTATTCTTTCAACATTGAACTAGTGGTGTTACAATTGAAATAGATGTGGGTAAGAGACAATGTTAGGACTACCAGTGTTGAAGGTAGAGATGTTAGTAGCACTAGAAGTGCTGGCAGGGCTAGAGGTGTTTGGGGTAGGGGTATTCGTAAGTTTAGAGGTGGTGACAACATATCTGGAAGGGGCAGAGGTGTAGGTGGTGGTAGCATATTTGGAAGGGGCAGAGGTATATGGGTTGATTCAGTTATGGCTTCAAGATTAGTTATTGTTGATATTGCATCAAATGAAACAAATTCAGCTATGCGATACATAGCTCCAACTTATAGTTCTGAGGCAAAGAGAGTTAAATGTAGCCATAAAGTATTGGTAATGGATAATAGGATGATTGTGGAGAATGGTTTGTTGTAAATGAACATATCAAATACCTCGAGCGCCCGGTGGCTATAGTTCGATCCAAGAAACAGCTCTTTGAAGCTATATTATACAAGATTAGGAAAAAGCTAAATAATTGGAAGGAGAGATTATTGTCAATTGCAGGAAAAAAGATTTTAATAAAGTCTATAGCACAAGCTATTCCAATATACAATATGAGTTGCTTTAAGATGCTGGTGCAAATTTATCAAGAAATAAATTCTGATTACAATATTTTTGTGGGGACAAAAGCAAAAGGATCACAAGATTCATTGATGTGCATGGTCAACTCTATGCTCTCCAAAAGCATAAGGTAGTTTAGGTTTAGGGATTTGCAAAATTTTAAATTCGTAATACTAAGCAAGCAAGTGTGGAGGCTGCTTTACTAGAGTTGCTCTTAGCTTACTCTTTGAAAGCTAGATATTATCATAGAGCTTTGGTGTTGGAGGCCATAGTAGGTTATAATCCAAGTTTAGTATGAAGAAGTATAGTGGAAGCCAAACGATTAGTTCTTCAGGGGTTTGATGGAAAGTGGGAAATGGTAAAACAGTTAGAATATGGCAGGATGATTGGTTGGCTAAACAAACAAGTTTCCATGTCAATTTCCTGAATCATGGTTTTGATCTTGACACAACGGTTAATATTCTTTTTTAAGATGGAAGGCATAGTTGGAACTAAAATCTCATTAAAGAGATATTCTCTCCATTAGAATGCCAATAAATTCCATCCATTTGTCTCAGTTAGCAAAATCAGAATGATTCTTTAACAATGGATGGCACACGGTGAATGACTTACCATTTAGCACGTAACATCAGCAATTTTAATAACCATCAAGCTAATCCCTCCTCATCAACTTCTTTTTGGAAATGGGTGTGGAAGCTTTCGGTTCGCCCCAAAGTGTGATTTTTCTTTAGAAATCATTGAGGAGAATTCTTCTTGTGGGTTTGGAGTTTTGCAAAAAAGGCTTAGATGTTGATCTAATTTGTAAAGGATGTGTAGATGGCTTGGAATCTATTGAGCGCTCTAAGAACTGTTCTTGATGTTTTCAGTTTTTGTGTTATAGTCCATTTAGAGTAATTGATTGGGATACTACCAGACTATGTTCAATGTCTAACTGGATTCAGATGCAGTGCTAGAGTTTACCTCTAGAAGGTTTCAAAAAGTTTGTTAATATTCTTTGGTTTCTGTGGTTTGCACAAAATTCGCATGTCCATAATGAAAATCTTCTTGATGTTAGCAAGAAAGCATGCTCCTAGTATTTTTTTTGTCTCTTTTTGTTGTATGCTGTTTGCTTGTTGGTTTAAGTGCTTTGTTAATCATGTTTGCAGCATGCATAAATTGCTTGTAAAACACACTAATAAAGTGTGCTATTTTGTTTCAGCTTTATTAGATTACTTGTTCTAGTTAATTACCTTTGTAGTTATTAGTTTAGTGTGTATTTAAACTTAAGTATAGTTAATAAAGTTCATGTAATTTCAAGCTTTAGCTCTTCTTGTATTTTCTTCTCTGAAAAATTAATAATTGGTATTAGAGCTCTTATGTTCTTAAGGGACTTGTTAGCTGAAATCCATTTTTTTGGTTCTTAAAAGAAAACAAGTGAGCAACCTGTCTAAACCCAAACATCATTCCTTTTTCTCCTTTTTTTTTATTGTCTTTCTTATATAAAAAATGGCAAATGTTGCAGTAGCAAATACTTTTACATTCATTGCACATCCCATTCTTAATGGTGATCGACAACTATTGCTCATGGGCTGTCAAGATGCAATGTTAACTTCCAGCTCTTCTCTTATAAGAAACAATGGAAAATGATAAAGATCCTCACCCTTTACCATATAACCCAACAACAACTTAGGTTTGACATTTCAATTAAGAGAAGGCTAAGAAATTCAAAGCCAAGAGCTACCTTCATATAACAGTCCCTGAATCCATCTTTGAGAAGATTGTTTGCTTTCAATAAAATGTTATGAGTGAAAGAAAGAACAAAACCATCATGGAAATGGCGAGGTATTTGTTGTTTGAGAAGGGACTACTGAAGAAGTTTTAGGCAAAAGCAGTTAACACTACTGTTTAGTTGCTCAATAGGTTGCCAACTAATGCCTTGGCTTGGTATAGTTTTAAACCTTCTATTGCTCACCTTAATTAAAATTTTTGGTAGTGTTTTCCATGTTCATATTCCATATGTGAAGAAAGGGAAGCTTGATGAAAAGTTTGAAATTGGTATCCTAGTTTGCTATAGCTCAAATGCTAAAAGATATAAGATTTATAAGCCATACAATAGTAAGGTGACTGTAGTGGATGAACAAGCTAGCTGGAGCTAGGAAGATGGAACTGTTGGACCAAAATTTTTTTTTCATAAGTGGGAAGTGTCACGACTCGAACCCCAAGGGCACGTGACCGGCATTAGGGAATGGGAAAGCATAAAGCTTCCGAAACCTGTAGTAAGCCTAATAAATTTATTACAGAAATAAAACTAACTTTAACATTCTAAGGAAAATCTGGCAGAGTTTCCCCTATACCAGAACAAATCCAAAACCTGCAAAAGTGCAAATACACTTCCAATATGCATAAATAACAAATCACCAACACAACTCCAATATTCCAATCCTTAACACAACACAAATATAGTAACAATAACAATAAATATTCAAATCTACTACGGTGTCTAGAATACTAAATCTCTTATACATGAATAATAATAACATTAATTTAACCTACATAATACCACCGATGAAGAATAAGTCTGGCATAGAGGAGGTGAACTAACTGAAGACTCTCAGGTTCCTGGAAAAAATAATTGAGGGGAGTCAGACCTCACTGAGTAAGCTAATATAAAGAAATATATGTTAGTTTGAAAACCTTCTTTTATTAAAACATTTATTACAAATATTTAGTATGAAATTGTACTTAAATAAAATCATTAATTTATCGAATACTATATGTATATATATATATATACCCAAATATCAGTCTTTTAAATATGGGGATATATATAAATACACCAAATAGTCATTTGGTAACTTTCTTAAAAACATGACTTTCAAATACCATTTCTTAAACAAATATATGATAAAAAGATTAAAATAATAACATAATACCAAATAAATATCTTTGGTGGAAATTAGTGGTAGAACCCTAAACCACAATTCTATAAAGCCATTCGGCTCACTTGTATATCTAATGACTGCCGGTTCCTGAGAGCTAAGCTTTCACCTAGTTACCAGCCGTAGTCAGTCTCTTAATCCAATATTTACTGGCGGTTCCAGAGAGCTAAGCATCTATCGAGCCACCGGTCTCAGTAAATGTTAAATCATATTCGCCCGAGAGCTATGCATCAACCGAGCTTTTCTAGGCGCATGCTAAGCATCTATCGAGCCACCGGTCCCAGTAAATGTTAAATCATATTCGCTCGAGAGCTATGCATCAACCGAGCTTTTCTATACTATGCTCCCGAGAGCTATGCATCAACCGAGCTTTTCAATTAAATTTCTCAATAAGGGCCCGACTCTAAAATCATTACCTGTGTGTATACGGTCCTGATGACACCCACCGGTAGCCCGTTCTACCAATCTTTTCCAAAAATATATTTTTATACAAAAGCAAAATAAATTCTCAAGGAAAAATCAATATGAGAAATAAAATATTCTTACTTTTATAATCCACAATATCATTAATAATCTTATTAACAATTCTTATGCAAGATAGCATTGATAATACTAATCAAAGTATAATCAGCATCTTTAAAATATCAAATCAACATCATGGATATTTCAAATATTAAAATATAAATTCTTTAATTAAATTGCTTTTTATATATACTAGACAGTAAATTTTCAAGGCAATATGATAATTGGGAATGAAATACTTTTATTTTATTCCCCATAATATCTTTATCACTGGAAATCATACTAACAAATAGTATCAATAAAGCATCAATAATAATCATAATGCAAATAGCATATTTAAAATATCAAAATCAATATTATGGGCATTTCAATTGCTAAAATACTATTTTCTTTAACTGATTTCCTTTTTAATTATAGTTAATTAACCTAGGTTCTTATGCATAAACCTAACACACATTTCCAAATATTAACTTACAAGTGGAGCGAGCAGGCTGACGTGTCCTTGTCCGCCTATTACTTGATGTCTCTACTCCGGTATACTTTATAAACAATATATATAAATAATTATCAAATAAATTCCTAATACTCCAAAAAATTCTAAAAATTTATAAAAACGATGGAATCAAGGAAATTGACTTATGAACACCCTAAATGATTAATTTGAGGTTTAAGAATTATCTCCGACGATTAAACTAATTTAAATGGAAATTAATTAATTTCCACCGCAAACTTTCCGAGATTTATTTCTCAAAATCCGTGAGGAATTGGAATATAGTCTAGTTATGGAAATTGATCAAAAAAATTTATTCTATTTTATAAAAATAGTTCCATAATTTTCTGGACCGGTCCCAATTTCACCGGATTTTCGGGTGAGACCTGCCGTAATCTCACCGGTAAAACATGACACCCAGACAAACAATTTATACCAAAATGTTCAAAATAATTAGGGGAGTACATCTAAAGCCTCAAACCAACCAAAATAGGCACTGAATAATTAAATATAAAAATAAACCAAAATACCTAAAAATATTAGCCAAATATTCTACGGATATAGATATGACGCATAGTTGGTGGCTACGGACTCCTGGTAGCGTGAGGAACGCAAAGAAACCAACATTGTCCCCTAAAACCCACCGAAACAGTGCAATTGGAGAAAGATGACTGACTAGTTTTGTGCAATTTTGCATAATTTGGAGCCACTTAATATAAAACAGACATCACCAGAAGGAAGATGACGATGAGATGAGTTTACAGTTCGAATTTGAGGTCGATCGGAGGTCGTTTGGGTGTTGAACGGAGGAGAAGAAAAAAATAAGGGTATCAAAAAGGTAATTTATCACCCAAAATCACAAATTCCTGCAACTCTTCTCCATTTGTGCGCAGGACCCCTTTTCCTTAAATAATGGACACTCCACGTGTCCATAACTCAATGGTGTCCTTTTTTTTTCAAATAATAATAATAATAATAATACCCAAAATAAAATAAGACAATAATATTAATAATAACAATAAATTAACGTCAATAAAGTCAATAACAATAATAATAAAATAAAATAAAATAAAATTTAGAAATATCAGTAATAATAATAATAATAATAAAAATAATAATATTAATAATAAAAAATTCGGGTTATTATAGGAAGACCTCAGGAACAAGATATAACTGCTAATGAACCTAAAAATTTGGTTGAGCACCATGACTCGGTTGAGATTGAAGGTGGGCAGAAGACAAGAATGCTACCTGATATTTATGAGTAGTGTAATATTGCTATTCTTAAGCCTTCCAACCATGAGAAAGCAATAAAAGATGTTGGTTGGAGGCAACTAATGCAAGAGGAGTTGGAAATGATTCAAAGGAACCAAAATTGGGTTCTTGTGGATAAGCCATTTGACAAGAAAGTTATAAGAGTGAGATGGGTGTACAAGGCCAAGTTAAATGGTGATGGTTTGTGAACAAACTAAATGAAAATTGGTGGTTAAGGGCTATGCTCAGCAATTTGGAGTTATTTTCTCTGAAACTTTTGCTCCAGTAGTGAGATTGGACACCATCAATATACTCCTTGCATTTGCAGCTCATAAAGGCTGAAAATTCATCAACTTGATGTTAAATCAACTTTTTTGAATGGAATGCTTGAAGAGGAAGTGTTTGTTGATCAGCTAGAAGGATTTGTGAAGCCTGGGAATGAATTTAAGTCTACTTGTTAAAGAAAGCTTTCTATGGGTTAAAACAGGCCCCTAAGCCTTGGTATAACAAAATTGATGACTATTTTCTGAGTTTGGGATTCAAAAGAAGCTTGATTGAACTAACCTTGCATGTTAAATTGGCTAACAATGAGCTTTTGATTGTCTCTTTATATGTAGATGATTTGTTGGTCACAGGTAGCTGCAAGAATCAAATTGTACAATTCAAGCTTCAAATGATGTAGGAGTTCTAAATGTTTGACCTTGGAGAAATGGCATACTTTTTTGGAATAGAGATCAATCAAATGCAAAAGGAATTTTTGTTTGTCAATAAAAATACGCAGTAAAGATTTTGGAGAAGTTTGATATGTAGAATTATAAGCCAATAGCACTCCCTTAGTTCAGAATGCTAAGCTGACTAAAATTGATAGGGCTGCTTTGATTGATTAAAGAAAATATAGAAGTCTGATTGATTTTTTGCTATATTTATTAACTACAAAGCTTGATATCTTGTTTGTTGTTAGTTTGTAAATGGGACAATAAACTATGAAGTGGAATTTTCTCTACTAGAAAATTAAATGAAGAGGCAATTTTGATGGGATACTGTGATAGTGATTGGGCTGGTTCAAGTAAGGATATGAAAACTACATCTAAGTACTTGTTTTCCTTTGGTTCAGGTGCATTTACATGGAGTTAAAAAAAAAAAAAGCTAGTTGCATAATTAACAATGGAAGCAGAATATTGGGTAGCTATAACTGTAGTAAATCATGATATTTGGCTTAGGAAACTCATGTCTAATCTTGCACATGTTCAAAAGAAGCCTACACCAATCCATTGTGATAAAAAGTCCGTAGTATTGATTTCCGAAAATCTCATGTTTTATGGAAGAACAAAGCATTTCAAGATTAAGTTTCATATTGTAAAGGAAGCTCAAAGTGAGGTTGAAGTTTTGCTTGTCCAATGTAGTTCTAAGGACCAACTTATAGACAAATTAACTGAGCCTTTGTCTGGAAACATATTTGAAAAGATGAGATCCCTCATAAGCATGATGAGTCTTGAAGAATTTGCAGCACATTAAGATAAAAAGGAGGAGATTGTTAGCAAGAAAGCATGCTCTTAGTATTTTTTGTCTCAATTTGTTACATGTTGTTTACTTGTTTTGGTTCAATTGCTTTGTTAATCATGATTTGCAATATATAAATTACTTGTAGAACAGACTTATAAAGTGTGCTACTTTTTCAATTTTATTAGATCACTGTTTCAGTTAATTACCTTTGTAATCATTAGTTTAGTGCGTATTTAAACTCAAGCTTAGTTAATGAAGTTCATGCAATTTTAAGCTTAAGCTCTTATTGTGTTTTCTTCTCTGAAAATTAACATTTGACTTGCAGTGTTGCTATTCTAGAGCATAGCATCTTTTGGAAGAATTTCAAGCATCAAATGACAAGAATGTATTAGCTCATGGTGTTTATTGCTTACTTAAGTGGAAAACCCCTCAGGCTACTTTCCTAAAAAATTAATTTTGATGCAGCTTGTAACTTGGGCATTGGTATAGGTCTTGGTGTAGTTATCAGGGATGAGCATAGGAAGATTCGAGCCCTAAAAGCTCTTCGTTATTTAGCTCAGTTTGATGTGGAAATTGCGTAATTCTTGGCATGTTGCATGGGGATACAAATAGCAATGTCTCTCAATCTTTCGAAGATTGTGGTGGAGAGCAATTATCTTTCTTTGATCCAATTCCTGAACAGCTTCGATGTGAATATGTCTGAACTGGGTTTAATTCTCTTTAATATTAAATATTTGTGTAGTCATTTTCTATTTTTTTTTTAATTTTTCATGAGGGAAACTGTTAGTGTAATGAGACTTTGTTTAGGTACTTTAGTCAAGATATTTTGCTAGATTTCAAGAATGTGATGATGGCATAACTTTAGTAGTTGAAAAGCTATAGCTGTTCTTATCTTTAGGTAACTAGTCTTCCTTAAGTTATGTACATTTGGTAGTACTGTTTGTCTGTAACTAAGTTGTTATATATAACAACTCTTAGGTATGAAAATATGTAGAATTAGCTAGTTTAGTTTTTACTTAAAATTTTCATTTTAGAAAAGCAATAGCATCAATAAAGTTTTTACTGTGCTTCAAGAGTTTTTGAAGTCTCTTTATCTCATTTTCCAATAGTGGTATTAGAGCTCAATTCCTTAAGGACTGTGAGGTTCTTTAACTTAAAAGTTAGTTGAGTGCAAACACTTAAGGGTTGAGTGTAAACTCATGAGTTTGAGTGAGTGAGATTAATTTTTACTCTAATGCCTTATTCAAATACATAAGCTCCTCCAATTCCCATGTTCTATGGAGAATTTTATCATGTGTGGGCTGTTAAGATGAGATTTGACTTGAGATCTCAAGTCTTATGGAATGTGGTGATGACAGATCGAGATCCTCCTCCATTGACAGCTAATCCAACCATTGCTCATATGAAGGAATATGAAGAATAGAAGTTGAAGAAAGATAAAGCCATCACCTGTATTCATTCAGGTATTGTTCATCATATTTTTACAAAAATCATGGATTTGGAAACACCAAAGCAAGTGTGGGAATAGTTGAAAGAAGAGTATGAAGGAGGTGATAGAGTGAAGAAAGTGAAACTTCTTACTCTCAAGAGAGAGTTTGAATTAATGAAAATGAAAGATAATGAAACTCTTAAAGGCTACATCAACAGATTGGTGGATGTTGTCAATCAAAAAAGGCTACTTGGAGAAGATTTTCCAGATTAGCTTGTAGTGGAGAAAATTCTAATCTCTATTCCTAAAAAATTTAAAGCAAAGATCGCAGCCATAGAAGAGTCTTATGATCTTGAAACCCTTTCAATAACATCCTTGATCAGTAAGTTATAGGTACATGAGCAAAGAGTCTCTATAATGTATGATGAACCAGTTGAAGGTGTTTTACATGCACAAAACAAATGTGGAACAAGAGAACAACATGATAACACCAACAAAAGCAAAGTTTCAAAGAGTTTTGGAGCAGCAACCAGAAAAGAAAAATTTTCATTTTGCAAGAACTGCAAGTGGACTAATCATGCTGAAGAAAATTGTTGGTTCAAGAAGAAAGAGAACCATTTTATAAATGCAATTTTTGTAACAAATTGGGGCACACTAAGAAATTTTATAGAAAGAAACAAGGCCAAGAATAACAAAATCAACCTCAAATTGCAAGCAATGATGAAGATCAATTTTTAAATCAGCATACCCCTAATCTAGTGCAAGAACAAGAAGAGCATTTGTTTATGGCAACTCAGGTTTCTTCATGAAAAAAGGAAGAACAAGTCTGGTTTTTTGATAGTGGTTGCACATGTCATATGGCTAAAGATAAAGCTTCTTTCACATATTTGGACAAAAATTTCAGAACCAAAGTGAAGCTAGGCAATGGAGATCAAGTTTAAGTTGAAGGAAAAAGGCATGTTTTTATTCAAACAAAGCAAGGTATGAAGATAATTTCAGATGTTTTGTTTATACCATCTTTAAAACAAAACTTTCTTAGTGTACCTTAGTTGCTTGAAAAAGGTTATTGTGTTGTGTTCAAGAATCATTCGTGCATAATTTTCAATCAAAATGATGATGAGATAATTGAGGTTAAAATGGTTAGCAAAAGTTTTCCATTAAGATTTGATTCTGTAAGTTTAAATTATGAGAAAACCAAGGATGTTGAAATTGATCAAAAGGAAGAGAGTCAAGAGAAAGGAGGAGTTTCAAAATTAGTTCTTTCAACAAATTCAACTTCTAGTTCAAAAATTAGAGATGCAAGTGCTATAGATACTTCAGACAAGCTGAATTCTTTGAGTTCTCAAGCACAAGATAGAAAAAAAAAAAAAAAAAAACTCAAGAAAAATGCTTATTTGTTTCTTAGAATTTTTAGACCACAAAGAAAACAATGAAGTTGAGAAAATGGTAGCAGAGAAGCACAGAAAGTGTTCCAAAATCAGAGAAATATGAAGATATTCAGCTGCAAAAGTTTAGTTCTAAAGGCAAGCTGTAGATGACTTATGTAACTCAAGCTTCAACCTCTCAAAAGATGTTTTTAGAAATTTCCAATTCTAATTCCAATTTCAAGGAGGTCAAGTTCCATTTTCTCAGAGAAGCTGAATGGGAGTAAGAGATTTGTCTTGAGTATTGCAAATCTAAAGAACAAATTGCATACATATTCACTAAGGCATTGCCTTAGGATAGATTGGAAGAACTAAGAAGAAAGCTTGGAGTCTCAAAACAAAGTCTTAAGGAGGAGTGTTAGTGTAATGAGACTTTATTTAGGTACTTTAGTCAAGATATTTTGCTGTATTTTTTGCTAGATTTCAGAAATGTGATGATGCCCTAACTTCAACAATTAAAAAGTTATGGCAGTTCTTATCTTTAGGTAACTAGCCTTCCTCAGATTATGGAGATTTGGTAGTACTTTTTGTCTGAAACTAAACTACTGTATATAGCAGCTCTTGTTAATAAAAATATATAAACTTAGCTAGTTTAGTCTTTTTTTAAAATTTTCATTTTAAAAAAGCAATAGTAGCAATAGAGTTTCTGCTGTGCTTGAAGAGTTCTTAGAGCCTCTTTATCTCATTTTCCAACAGAAACTAATAGTATAGCTCATTCTATAGCTCAATTTGACTGTTCTATGGAGTCCATGGAAGATATTTGGCCGTTATATGTACCACCTATGGTGCGACACTATGTAATGGTTGATTCTCTCGTTGATGTCTTATAAAAGTAGTTATTTCTTAAAAATTAAAAATAAAAAGAGCTAAAACTGATAAAATAATTACAAGTTAAAGGGCTGCACATGTATTAAAGATTTATTATTATTTTTGTTAACAAAATACGTGTTTTAGAAATTTCCTTTAAGTTGCTTAGCAATACCAATTTTCAACGCCTTTTTGTGTTCGATTAGAATAGTCAAACACATCAATAATCAAATAAAAAAAATTATTTAATTAAGATTATAATCTTATCCTTGATCATTCCATAGTCGGTGAATGAAACAATAATTATGTAAATCCAAGTTGTCCTTTGATTAATGCAAATGAATTAGATGCAGATCATAGAACGGATAAGCATTTCTAATCAGGATTTATAGCTTGAAGAAAACTTTCAACTCTAGACCAAGTAATAATAACAATAATAATAATAATAATAATATGTTTCAACTGCCAGAACTCAACCAAGAATTTTCCCTGCAGCTCACATAAAGTTTCATTTCATTATAAGAATTCATCAAATTAAGTTAATATCATTACTAAAACTTGCATATAAGGAAGAAAATTATGTCCCTAACTACACCTGCAAATGCCCTCAACCATTTCCACAAGTCAACCTCCGGCATATGGTAAGGTTGCTGCTTGCTGTATCATCCTCAAAGCATATATTACAGAAAACTAATAATTTGGAGATATGGTGATTAAACATAGACATCCACTGAAAATCATTGAGGCAAAAACAAGTCCTGTCTAAGTTAAATGTAGTGTCTGCTTAGGAAGCTGCTCGGGTCCAACCTATATGTGTTTTGAGTGTGGCTGCTTCTTCCATAAATCCTGCAGAGAGTTGCTAGAGAATTTTTAGAATCTCTACCACCCGCACCCTCTTACACTAATCCAGTATAGCAGACTCCAGGCCATCAACTGCGCCGCCTGTCTATCGACAAGACATGTTCGATATTCCTACCTTTGTTCCTATTGCAAAGTTGAGTTTGATGTTGGGTGCACTTTCCACACTCCAGCTGCAAAAGAAGGTTATGATGATAGCTTAATCCATCTTTCTCATCATTTCCATCCATTGTTTCTTTGTAAAATTTCTTCCCCAGATAAATGTGCTAGATGTGTAGCATGCGGTAAAGCCTGTTTTTTAAGTCCAACCTACTATTGCAACCACTGCGTATTCTTTCTCCACAAGGCTTGTTCTGAGGTCCCGATGCATATCTATCGCCCCCATCACAAATGCCTTTTGAAATGCTTCTATAATGATGATCATATATATACTAAGATATATAACTATTTCCGCGATTGTGATGATAATCATCATCATGATTATGTACCTGTTACGGGGTTTGATTTTAGTTCGGTACTATCACTCACCAAACAATCTGGAGATGAAACATATTATCGACATTTCAGCCATAGGCACCCGTTAAGATTGGTTCAAGAAAGCAATGTTGTTAATGATTGTGGATTTGTTAGCTGCTTTGCATGTGAAAAGCCTTGCTCAGGTGCATTCTATGGTTGTATCCAATTTACACTGGATAGTATCCAATGCAAATTTTTTCTCCACAAGTCTTGCACCGAGGAGTTGCCGATGGAAATCCATCACTTCTTTCATCCATGCCCTCTAATGCTTTGCATCAAGGAAAATTCTTTAAAGTGTGAGGCTTGTGGAAAAACTATTCGTGGCTTTTACTTCTATTGTAAATTGTGCAAGTTCAGCATGGATGTTGAACGTGCTCTATTGCCCACCACAAAACCTGAAGGGCAAGAGCAATTTTTCCATTTTAGCCATGGTCATCCATTGACACCAACCGAGATAAAAGAAGGTGATAGAGTTCACTGTTCAACTTGTTCTCAATTCTTTTCAGGTCCAGCATTGGTCTATCAGAAATGCAATTTCGTACTCTAACAATCCTGCTTTGAGTTGCCACAGAAAATCCAACACC
>CATIWK010150542.1:0-14047 GCA_949634005.1 Mallotus japonicus | reverse complement strand
TGAGAATCCGAACTCCTTAAATTCTTGTGTTCATCATTCTTCCTTCTCAACATTCTTTCAATTCTTGCAAAGAATTATTTTTAATTCCGATTTTTATTCAATAGCCCTATTCACCCCCCCTCTAGGGCTCTTTCATAAAGTTTTATTAATTAATCAAACATCATTGATTCAGTTTCGAGGAAAATTTATCCACTGAAATTGAGCTCCACATGTTTTTTTTTTTTACCTTTTTTGAATAAAAATAAAAATTGACTAATAGCTAGTAGTATTTTTTTACTCCATTTAAGTAGAGAACATATAAAATTTATTGTTTTGGTACAATGATATTTTACAGAAACATAAAAAAATATACTATAATACTGTAATGAAGATATTGTATCAGAAACGTAAAATATATGGAAAATGAACTAAACATATATGAAAAGTAAACCAAAAGTATACAAAAAATATTTTAAATTTAACGTCTTTAGAATTTATATTCCAGTATTGATGAATGAAACTATTAACATAACAAACACGAGGCTACCTATAATAATAATAAAAAAATAATGATGATAATATATTCAATCAAAGATTAAAAAATATAATGAGATTGTTTCATATATGGAAAAAAAAAACTAAAATTAAACAAAAAGAAATAAAAAATATTCTAGATTTCATGCTTTTAGAATTTCTATTCCAATCACTTTAAAATTTTTAAAAATGAAATTGTCACTCAACTTCCCATTGTGTGTGTGTGTGTGTGTGTGTCTATATATATATATATCAATTTAGAATACTTTAGTTTATTTTACATTTCTGATACAATAATTCTATTTATGTTTTTGTTAATTTAGAATATTTTCTGTATATTTATAATAATAATAACAATATAGCAGCCATGGGGCAATTTTTTTTTTTTTTTTTTATTATTATTATTATTATTATTATTAATCAAAGATAATGAAAAATGTAATGAGCTAAATAAAATTGTTAAATATTGTTTTATATACGGAGAATACACTAAGAATATACAAAAATAAACTAAAAGTATTTGAAATTGAATACATAGATGTTTCTCTTAAAACCAAGTGTAATTTTGTTGGCATGTAGCAAAAGCTCACTGTTTAGGTTGCCCATAGAACATGCTAGAATGTGACCTTTAAGGTAGGCTGATCTATCCTCCATTATTTATAGTGCATGTTTAAAGAAATTACGAGACAATAATAAAATGAGAAGCAGTAGAAAACTTGGTTCAGTATAATAGCACTGTAATCTATACTTATGTTCTTTTAAAAAGAAAGAACTTAAAGAAAAACAATAAGATAAAAGCAAAGTAAATGCACGCATTTAATATACGAAAAATAAACCAAACGTATACAAATATAGTTTTAAATTTCATACTTTTAGAATTTATATTCTAGTAATGATTAATAAAACCTCTAACATAGCAGACATGGGGCTACATATAATAAAACAATTAATAATAATAATGATAATATATTTAATCAAAGATAAAGAAAAACATAATAAGATTGTTAAGAGATTGTTTCATATATGAAAAAAAAATTAAAAGCAAACAAAAAATAAATAAAAAATATTCTAGGTTTCATGCTTTCAAAATTTATAATCCAATCACTTTAAAATTTTTAAAAATGAAATTGTCACTCCATTTTCCATTGTATTGAATACCTTGAAATTCTGTATATATGTTTTTGTCAATTTAGAATACTTTATGTTTATTTTAGGTTTATGATACAATAATTATGTATATGTTTTTGTCAATTTAGAAATTTTTCCAAAGTTTATACAATATTTAAAAATTAACAAAACTATTGAGGCTAAACGTTTTTTTTATATAAAAGATTTATCGAAAAAATTATCAAAAAATATATGTTGTGTTAGAAATCAGTTTTAAATCATAAATATAATGAAGCTATTTGATACGGAGGAGATAGCTCTACAATTCATGGAACGTTTGGATTGGGATAAAAGGGGTAAAGTGTGCAGCAGTGCTTCACAAGGCCATAACTTTTGACACCAGTTGAGTTTCAAATCGAAGTTTATTCAGAGATCTCTATGGAAGACAGGGTTTACTTGTCGCAGCCTAGTTTTAGGCCCAAATTAGACTGTTTAAAGCTTCTTTTGGGGCTTTGAAGTTTTGTGTTCGGATTTTTTTATTATTTTAGTATTTTTGTTTGACCCTTTTTGCCCTTTCTCTTTAGTGTTTTGTTTTTAGCACTATTTAATCATCATGTTTTGTTTGAATACAGAACCCTATTTTCCCAATTTTCAGTATTCATTTGAATCAATGAAATTGATACCTATTTCCTAGTATTATCGAATCGACAGGTTATAAAAGTTTGAATTTCTAATATTCTTGTTGAATCAATAGATTTTCAACAGTTATCCCTTTTATATTATAGCTTCCGCTACATCACTATCATATCAGAAATGTAAAATATATAGAAAGTATTTTAAATTAACAAAAAATATATGTGACCATTTTTAACAAAATTAGCTAAATTTAATTATTAATTAATATTTATTTTAATTCAAAAAGGTGAAAAAGTGTGTGTGTGTGTGTATATATATATATATAAATCCAATCAAAAATTTAAATTATTACAATTAAAATAAAAATTCAAATAAATTTTGAACTGTAAGTTTGTATAATAAAATTGAGGTAGAAATTATTTCCACTCGACTAACAATTTTACTAAATTTAATTTCTTTAAATTCAATAAAAATAAAACCTTTCTATAAATGAAAACATTATTCCACTCTAAAAAACTATCAACAAAATTTAATAAAATGTCATTGTAGGATGCCTTGCCATAAAGATGATCTGCAACAGAAATCGCACTACTTGTGATGATCAAAACCAATAATTAACAGTTAGTGATAAGAGCCTAAGCCAAGCTCCAATCTTCAAGCCACTTCTCATCCTCATCTATAGCTCCAAAAGGAAGTCCACCTAAAAAAATGTTCTCTGGAGGAGGAATTGCAATGACACAGATAACAACACAACATTTGCGTTCTTCACTCATTCCTACAATTTTTTGTTTACAAAATCAGCATTAAAATAAGAAAGTATGTTCTTAATTCTTTTTATTATGAAGCAAAAGAAAACAGACAGAAAATAGAAAAACCTGAACATGGTAGCAAACATCATTGAATTCGACCCTTGGTAATCAAGCTCAACTGCCTTGTCAAGACTGAAAATTTAACCATATAATCAAGGGTTTTTATCTCTATCTACCATGAACTAATAGCTATTTTGCAAATCTATCCAAATTTTAAAATTGTTGCGAATTGACATACCAACTTTTCGACCTAGTGCAAATCTATCCTCGGTCAAAATTGGTTGCTCCAGTGCTGACGTGGAATCGTTGACTTGCAACTTATTAACACATGTGGCAATTAAATTAAAAAAAAAACTCTTTTAAAACTTTCCCAAACTCACAGTTTTTGTTACACAAAAACGGTACCGTATGTCAATTTTTTTTTTCATGTTGTTTCTCTTCTTCTTCTTGCTAATTTTCTTCTTCTCCTCCAAAAATCCTTCATGAAGTTGAAAGAGCTAATTTTCTTCCTCTCGCTAATTTTTTTGATGCTGCTATTGATTACAACAAAAAATCCATGAATTTTAGCTGAGGAGAACCTACAGTTTTAGCCGCCTTTTCAACTTGATGATGATGGAGATGACGACGTTGTGGTTGAGCTTCCCCTGTTTCACCCAGGCATAAAACATCACACATAGAGTAGGAGGAACACAATAACTAAGAACAACTTCAGGAGCTTCTAGTATCGGATCAGTCATAATAGCTGGCCACCATGGATAAGTTTTCCTACATTTTGCCCAAAATAAATCTCCCAAAGCAAAATCCTCAGGTTGTTTTTTTTTTTTATCAAGGGGAGGGACTAACCCAGAAACAAAAACGAAAAAAAATAAAAACACAAAAACAGAGCACTAAACTGAGACAATTCGGGGCCAAACAATGCCCACATTATCTGCATGAATAATCTCTCTCAGCTCTCTAGATGGCTCATAAAACTCCTGGGCACCCCGTTCATGTGTAAAGGCAGCATTAGCAATCCAATCCGCTGCCCTGTTTCCTTCTCTAAATTTGTAAACATCCTTCTTATTATTTCTCAGGTTTATAAACATCCTTCTTATTATTTTTCTTCTTCTTCGCATCTCCTTCTATTCTCAAGTTCAGCAAACCAGTATGTTCAAAAATTGAAACGGTACTCAAAATCGTTCGCATTGTTATTACAATTTTGGTATTCAAAATTATTAAATCCTACGCCACACATCTCCATTTCCTTCCTCCTCATGAAATAAATAGGAGTTAGAACTTGAACTCCCAAATCCAAGCTTATTCTTTACATATTCCTTCCACTATATCTACATCGCTTAACATCAACAAAACTGTCTCTATCTTCTACAAACCCATCACCATTATTCTCAAAAGCTATAATTCGTTTCATCAACTCTATATTCATCATTTTTCCAATATCAACAACTGAATCATTAAACCTCGAAGGAAGCATCTGTACTCGGCCCCTCAAAGATCTTGATACTGGCAGCCTCTTAAATTTCTTCGAATTGGACTATACCTCGTTAGCCCAATAGGATAATTCAACGAAACAAGAACCTGAACCACTGCTAAAATCATCATCAAGTTCACTGTACATATCAATTGAATAAGAATCAAACCTATAAATTTTCCGTTTCTTCGGAATTAAAAGAGACTCATAATCCTCTTCTTCGTAATCTCTAATGCTAGGCTTCTTCATCTTACACCGCTTCATATTCGGCATCTCAACTTTCATAGTTTTTTTGGCCTTCGAATCCCTGCTTCCGACGATTCCACAGGTAGACATCGCTTTTTCTTTTATCCTATTTTTTTTATTCTTCTCCGGTTTCTATCCTCTCCGGCTACTACGCTTCGACTCTTCGGTGTTGTAGGCATCTTATATATGTATTTGAGCTAAGAATGAGGAAAGATTGAGTGTAGATGGAGATGGAGTTGATGATAATGGAAGAAAAGGAGATGAGTTTCAGTTAAGGGAGAAGAGAAACAACGTGAATCTCTAAAATTGATCCCTTTTAGAACCCTAAAAATGACATATACGGTACCATTTTGATGTGTCCAAAACGGTGAGTTTTGCAATTTTCACTTTTCTTTTTCATTAATTTCCACGTGTGTTAATAAGTCACACGTCAGCGATTCCACGTCAGCACTGGAGCAACCAATTTTGACCGAGGATAATTTGCACTAGGTTGAAAAGTTGGTATGTCAATTCGCAACAATTTTGAAATTTGGATAGATTTGCAAAATGACTATTAGTTCATGATAAATAGAGATAAAAACCCTATAATCAATGAAAAAAGATCATCTAAATTTCTGGATTCTATTCTTATATTGAAGATAAAAGCATTAGAAGCAAACATAACACTGATAATAACACACACAAAAATAGAACAAGGAGAAAGAATGCACGATTCAACAAGTTTGAAGAAGAAATTTGGAATGAGACTGTAACAGAATAATCGGAATTCAAATTTCAGGGACCTCTGATTCTCTCTGTCTTCATAATGTACAAGCAAGATGTGCTCCTGAAGAAACTGTATTCAAATTCAAGAAGCGCATAAGGCAACAATTTTGGGAGAATAATTTGATAGTAACAAATTCTCTAACGAACTCTAAATCACGATTGAGCTGGTTAACAAACAAAAGGCGCAAATCATATAAACAACTATTCTTTCTTCAAATAACACTGAATTAATGATAAAATTCTCAAGAAACACACAAAGTTTACTATTTTAGATAAACCATAAACCCAACTAGTAAAAACGATTTGATCGTCCAAATTGAAACTAAAACACAAACCTGGAAGAGACACCAAGCTTTTCAGCTTGGAAGTGAGATATTTGTTTTTCTCTTTTTTGTTTTTTTTTGTTTTATGTTAGTTCTTTTTTATTTTTTGTTTTTTTGTTTTATATTAGTTCTTTTACTCTAAGGGTGTTTGTTTTAATGGAAAATTTAACAGAAAGACTAAAGTGTTAACGAAACTAAAACTGAGCGATGTAAATGTTTAATTTTCAAATAAGAGGGAGAAAAGTTTGAATTAGGTCAAACTTTACAAAGGTAAATGCAATATGCTCTTTATGTTAAGATAACATTTTAGGATATTTTTGTAAAGATGAAAAAAAAAAAAATCACAAGACTAATTTTACTAAAAGGCGAAACCACATAATAAAAAATGTACCTTATTCCATAAAAATATCACACATATAGTATATATCACAAATCCAATCATTAGGTGCGATACAACCATGATGGACAAGAATTTTCCAATCAAGAAATACTTCAAGTAGGACCTAACATATCAAGACGCAATTGGAGATCAATGACTTAATGTTGGGCCTGCTTACACGTTTGTTAGTGTTGCTATATTTTGAGTTCAAGTAAACTCATGGCATGTAGTTGCATCAGCTAAACATAGACAAATGCATGTTCTTTCAATTTTGCTTCTTATAAGAGCAGGTATGGGCCGACGGATATATATATATATATATATATATATAAGCTCTTGTGACATGGTAGATATATTGCTATAACTCAAGAACTTGCGAAAAACTAGTTTTAAAGAAGGGCATGGTTGTAGTCATGGAAATGGTAATTTCTATAAATGAAGTGACCCAGCCATCTTGAAGCTGCAAAGCATAGCACTGCCATCAAGACAAGTGCAGTTCTTGTAACTGCAGACGTTAAACTCTGCTTGGTTCCAGCAACAATGCAGATTGAAACTATGGAGATGATCTGTAGAGCAACCTCGAGTGCATTGAGACGTTTGTACGCAACACTACAGCTGCTGCAATTTACCACATGTGACCAGTACCTGAGAAACCAGATGCAGAACCTTCAAATGAGCTCAACCCAATTACATATGATCGTAAATCTTTGTACTTCAACTAAATCATCATTACATTACATAAACACAGCTTGAAGGTCAATTTGCCTCATGAAAGTTCAAATTACCATAAAATTAACTTTTTGGCCAAGTTACCTTAGACGTTTTTTAATATAGCCAATTTCCTCCAATTTTTCACAAATTCAAGAGAGTGTATCGCACTTCCTTTAAAAATAATAGATATATTTTTTAATAAAAAATCTTCTTACAATTTTAATAATTTAAAAACAATCAATTAGAAAATAACCAAATGAATATATTGATATATGTGTTATCCAGATATATATGAAATTTAAAAAATTGATAAGGATTCAAGGCTGTTCAAAATATTGATTTTTAGTTGATTAAAGTTAGAAATAAAATCAACATTTTTTTTTAATTTAATAGAAAAAAATTAAAATGATATGTCATATTTTCAGTCACAATCCACATGAAGTTAGAAAAAAAATAGTCCAGTTGCTTTGAAAAGTGAGTGTAATCCACACTCTTAAAATTGGAGCGAATTGGCCAAATTGTAGAAGATTTGGAGTAATTAGGCTGAAAAGTTAATTTTGGGGTGATTTGACTTGGCATGCAAGTTCAAGGGTCACCCTTAAGCAACATAAAGAGTGATAGAGGTCCACTTTTCCTGTTATATATTCATGCCAACATTTTTTAGAACTATAGAAAAAGAAGCTATTCTTCTATTTGAAAGTCAAAAATTTGTTAAAATTGAAGCTTAGAATCTACGATATAGTTACCTGTCCATCAGTTGGTCTTTTGGTGGAGATGGGGGAAATGCGCCATTGAACTTTCTTCCCCAATTGATTTGACCATCTGAATACTTGTTTAACCATTTTCTGAAAGCAACAACTTGGGCATCTGACTTTGTTGGCACAAAACAAGCCTTTTGCCAATCTGATGGTCCAATATCCATTATCTTACGCTCCTAGACGAACAGGGAAAGAGTCATGTTAGACTTTAGCTCATTTGAGGTTCCATCATTCCTTTTTATTATTTGACCATCATATGATTGAACTGTTTCCAAATTGAGCTATTTCCAGATAAAAACATATAATATCAGTACAGCATTAAACCATAATTAAGAAATTCTGTTATCATTTCACTTCTTCGACAAAATTTTTTGTTTTGCTGCAAGGTAATCCCATAACCTGCTAAATCATGTGGATCTTATGACAATAATACTGAGACTTTAAAGTGTTCATTTGCAAATAAAATCAGCAATAACAGTGCTTGAAGAAACTGCTACCCGTTCTCAATGCTAATGGATAAATGTGGAAAAAAAAAAAAACACTTTTAAAGAAGGAATAAGAGCAATGAATGGAATGATGCAAAAAGCAGAAAGAAGTTAAAAGAGAGAATAAAGGTAATGCCAATTTTGCTATTAGCCTCAGAGAAACATTTTATTCTAGACAATGATGCTATTACCTCCAAGTGAAGAAGATACAAATCTGAATCTAGAACCACATTTTCAATCAAATGCGACACCCATCTTGGAATAATTCTGCCAATCCAAACTCCAAAATTCCTTGGGAATGAGTATATCAATCTGCTTTTGCCTGGACCAACTGGAACACACAAAAAGATAAGAGTCCCTCGACGTTCTGGCACAATTGATGATGGCTCCTGAACCAACCAACCAACCACATGGGAAGTAAAAACAGAAAAAATCGGTTACTAAATCCAAGATTCCATAAACTAAAATCTAAATGAAAACGGAAAACAGGAGGAAGAGGAATGTGCTACCTTACTATTTTCAGCTGATGACACTGATCCATTACCTTGATTTGTTGCATTACCTGGCTTTGCAGGAGATGGAAGAGTAAAAGCAGAATAATACGAACAAGGAGCAATAAATTTGCTCTCTCCACCAAATCTAGTAGAAATGAAACCACTTTTGTCCAATTTTTCTATGTTTAAGTTGATTGGTGCTCCTCCTTCTCTATCAAGCTTAACAGTGAAAGCAAATAGGGTGTGTTAGTCATACCAAAAAGTTGCTTACAATGAAAGTTGAAACACCTTGATGAAACAAAAACTAATAGAGGATTTATCTGTTCTTGGATGGAGGATTTGGCAGTAGTTTGAAATGTGCATATGGGACATGAGCTGGGTCCGCTAAATTTTCAACCAAGATTTCATACCTGAAAATATCCATTTGATTTACTTTAGAAAAGAGTCAGTAGGGATTTGTAAGAACTAGATAAAAGAACTTTCATATAGCATGCATGTTTCATACAAGAGGCATGGAACATACCATGTGAAGGCAAAAAGATTGTCTACATTATATAAAGAGGGACAGTAACTATACAAAACTGATACGTAGAAAAATAGTTTCAAATGCCTGACAATGAGTATGATATGCATATGGACATGTAGAAGTACAGTCTTGATTTAAGATAAGTTGTTAAAGAATGATAATGAAATTGGAAATTCAGAAGTAACAGATCATATATTGCATACCCATAAGGGAATTCTCTATTAGACATTGATTTTGTATAAGATGGATCATCCAGTTCAGAAAAATACGGGGGCTTTTTCTTAGAAAGGATATCTTTGTATTCAGGACTAGTATTTGGCCAGAACCACAATATGTCATTCTGCACTGTACTTGGATAGGCAGCAACACATGCTTTCTTGAATGTGTGAACCTGGATTATGTCATGGAAAAATCAGTTAAGAATCTCTCTGTTTTATGACAACCAAAATATATTTTGCTTTTTATTTTTGTTTTCTTTAATGAGCCAAAGTAAAATTCAGGTTCTACACCAAGTCAAGATGTACACCTCTATTCCATACTCCCATTTCCATGAATCACTATCAATCAGGCAAGCCCAAAGGCAGGATCATTGGCATTTGGCAAAGCTTATTGTCAACTCTGGTACTTTAGCCATGCCAAACCAGTGACAAGCCAATTACTGGAAGCACATCAGATAGCATTAAGACCTTACAAAAGCAAATGCTTACATCTGCATGGTCTCAAACTCCATTTCCTTTACCCAAATCAAGCAATAATAATGCTAAATTCATCCACTACAGGTGAATTTACCCACAACAAAACAAAAATATAATGGATTAATCTGGGCACTAAAAAATGAAAAGGAAAAAAAGAAAGATGCAATACCGGAGGGCCATCTGGAGGTGCCTGAGGAATAAATTTGCAATCACCAGAACCATTAAAACACCAACCATGGTACACACACTGCAATCTTCCCCACTGGTCAATTCTTCCTTCAGATAATGGTGCCAATCTATGTGGACAAACATCATCAAACACTTTCCAAGAATTCTCATTTCTGTCCCACCAAACAACAACATCAAGACCTATCACTGTTTTTGCATGTGGCGCTCTCTTGTCTAAGTCACATATTGGCATTATAGGATACCACTCAGAAAACCAATCAAACGTCTCTTCTTGGCTTTCATTTTGTAGAACAGGATCATTTGGACTTGTGGATTCTGTTGAAACTGAAGATGATGATGATATCTTGGTGAAAAGCTTGGATCTTGATGTGTTCCTGTTGATTGATTGCAAAAATGAACTGGGTTTTGAACAGAAATGAAAATGCAAGATTGGAGCTTTGTGGAGTGTCATTGGCATTTGAAGTGAAGAGAAAATGGAAGCTTTAAGAGCAGCTTCCATTTTCTTTGCTTGTAAACTCTTGATTTTTGAGAAAGGCATGTAGCCTTTTATTTATACCTTTGAGTGGATAAGTTTTTTGGTAATAGACTAATTGGGAGGGTGTTTTTATACGGTCACTGTATTTTAAAACAAACTTATTTTATTTGAAAAAATTTATTTAAATTTATGAAAAAAAATAAAATTTTATTTTACTTTTTATAAAATAATATTATTTTTTATGAATATAAGAATTAAGGGCCTGTTTGTTTAGGATTAAAGTGACACAAGAATGAGAATGACTCATTCCCATTGTTGATGTTTGTTTTGAGTTAAAACCTAGAAGGAATGAGAATCCATTCCCCTTAGAATAGGAATGATCCATTCCCCTCAAAACCTAGGTAATCAAACTCATTCCCCCTAAAGTCCATTCTTATTTTATTTTATTATAAAAGTGCATAGATATTAAAAGTCAAACCTAACACTGGACTAAACTAATTCACATGTTTTATACATAATATAACATATTGTCATCCATTAAAGAGTTAATTTTTTTTTATAAATATAATTATTTTAATTGTAAATTAAATTTTTTTATATTAGTATTTGATATATTTTTAAAATTTTTTTATTTTAGGTCTATTAGAGCTATAGCTCGTGGCAACCCAGGTAATCAATCAATTAAAAAAAATATGGATTAACCTTGGACAATCAATCAATTAAAAAATTTAAAAATTAATTTTTATTTTTTAGTTACTTATTATTTTAGTATTTTTTAAAAATATAAAAAATTACGAAAAAAATAAATACAATTCCGATTTCATTATTTTTAACAAACAATTTAAAGGGAATTAAAATTTTCTAAAAAAAAGGAATTAAATTTTTATTTCGATTCCGATTCTGATTTCATAATGAACCAAACAACAAATATATATTCATTCCCATTCCCATTCCCATTCACATTCTCATTCTCCTTCATTTCCATTTCGATTCCGGACTTTAAACCAAATGCCCTCTAATATTTCTTTTCTGCCGAATACTTACTTTCACCCCTAAATTGTACTACTTTGATTTATTTCACTTCACATCTTTTATTATTTTCTTTTGCACATACTAATTTTAATTTCGATCCTATCTCACTCTTAAACAAGAACTTTTTAGTTTCATTCAACTCATTGTATGCTTGGTTCAAAAAAAAAAAAAAAAAAAAAACTCATTGTATGTCAGCATGGACATGTGCGTGTTTTCAATTGCCCTTGAGAGAGTGAAGTTCAAAAGTGTGCTTCAAATTAAAAAAAAAAAGGACTAAAATGAAAAAAACAAAAAAATAATTGTTTCTCCCTCGTCCCATCGTCTTCTCCGTTGGCCACTTTCTTAATTGACCAATACAATAAAATATATCAATAATGAACAAATTCAAATAACAAAAACAAATCAATTAATCCATATTTTAATTCAAATTTAGATCAAAACCCATCCATAAAAAAAAGATCAAAGTAGCTTTTATCAAAATCGTTAATTTTTGTTTTCTTCCTTGCAGTTGTTCTCAGTTTTAACTTAGTTTAGATCCTTACAAAAAACAATTCACAATCCAACTCAACATTCTTGAAAATAAATCAAAACTTCATAATGATTAACCCACAGTTGTTCCCATCTATTTATTGTCTTCTATGTTTGAATCGTTTAGTTGCAGCTAGGACCCAAACCACATCTCTCTCCATGTATAGCAGCGGGAAGAATCAATAATGATTTTTTTTTTTGAACGAATCACTAATGATTTTTTTTTTTGAACGAATCACTAATGATTTTTTTTTTGAGCGAAATTAAATATATTGAAACAAACTAAAGGATTATATCAGGATAAGACAGACTACTGTCTTGAGAAACAACTTGGAAGCAACTAGAAACATAAGTTAACTTTGATATTGGGAGAGGCTTGCTTATGCATAAGCTAAAGCTGAGAAAGACTAAGTGGCTTGGGCTTTCATCAGACTTTTTAGCCAAGTAGATGACAGCTGGTAGGCTAGTGCTAGCTGAGCTGAAAGCTTCAGAGAAGTTGATAATGTTTTCTTTAGTCTGCATCTATAATGCACGGAAACGGATACGGAGAAACGACAATTCATAAAAATATAGGAAACAGAAACGTGGGGGAAACGCGTAAATATTAAAAATATAGGGGTATATATATAAATATACAAAATTTATTATATATATAATAAATTTTATACATTAGGTTCATTATTCAATATTATTAAATATAACAATTAACATAAAAATAATAATTAAAAATTATTAAAATAAAAATGTCTACAAGTTGAAAATAATTAGTTAAAAATAAAAATAATATTATTTAACAAGTAAAAATAAAATAAATAATTATTTCATTATGCTATTTAACAATTAAAAATAAAATTAATGAATTATTTTATTAATAAATAATTAATAATTATTCAGCAAGTAAAAATTATTTTATTATAATGTTATATGAATAATGGACTAAACTTCTTGGGCCAGCAAATCAATAACTAATAACTATAAAACCCAAACCCAAGTATAAACAATAAAAAGCCCAAATCAATATACACAATTTACAGTCATTAGTCATTTGGCACCAATCAAAAACAAAACTATTCCTCTTCTTTTTCTTGTTGATAACTGATAATGCGTTTCCTTCTCTTCGTCTGGTTCCGTAAGTTTTTTTTTTTTTTTAACTTAGGAAATGCGTCTCCAAGAAGGAAACGTGTTTCCAATTTCTCATAATTACAAAAATGTGCCCGGAACGTACCGGGGACCTTTTTTGGTGTTTCCGTTTCCGATACATTTCGAAAACGGAGGAACGCAGATAGGAAGCCGTTTCCATGCATCGGTGGTCTGCATACGCTGACTGATAGTGTCAGCATTGCCATCATTCTCTTCAGTTTGTTCCACACGCTTGGGTAAGATAAGTTCAGATGGAAGCTCAGGTGGAGGCAGGTGAAGCAGACGCGCTTGAGAAGAAGAAGCTGGAGCTGAGTTAGGCGAGACCATGGGAAGTTGAGTTGATGTATGACTTCCCTCCATGGACCGAGTTTGCCTCATCGCGTGCCGATTTTTGTGAGCAACAACGTTGGGAGTGGGTTGACAGGAAGCTGGAGCTGAGTTAAGCGAAAGCTTCTTGGTGGTATAGGTTAGTTGAGCTAACAAACGACTATCCTCCATGGATAGTAGTCTCTTCTCTTGCTGGTTTTTAGGAGCAGCAGTGATGAGAGTGAGTTGGACATAGAACTCCCAGGGAGGTAGGTTTAGGATTGATTCCCATGGGGATTCAGCGAATATCCACAAGCCATGTTGATGTGGATCAGATGGCCTTGGCGTACATGGATGGGTTTGATAGAGTCCAAGTGCGCAAGCGGGCTTCAACGGGCCATAACTTCTAGCTCAAGATGAACTGTGGGGCCCATAAGATATCAAATCGAAGCTGATTCAGAG
>CATIWK010150536.1:0-14515 GCA_949634005.1 Mallotus japonicus | reverse complement strand
AAGAAGACTTTAAGTAGCATGACCATGAATATATTAGTAAACACATCGCATAAAAAACAAGAAAAGTACAAGCAAGTTATCCAAAAATTCACTTGATGATAAATTATGGAAAACTATGAAAGTTTACCCTCATTTTCTCTTGCAATTTTTTAGTATCAAACTGTTCTCCCTCTGTGAAAATGTCTAATGAAGCCATTGATGCCATTGCAAGCTGCCCTATGTAGTCTTCAAAAAGTTCACTACCAAAAAGCATCGCAAAAATGGCTGCAGGATCGATAATTGCTTCACTGCAGGTAAAAGGTAATGTGTTAGTAAGTGACCAAAGAAAAGATAGAAGAAAACCGTGGAATTTATTGTAATTTGCATGCATAGAAGATTAGAAATGCTAGAGATGGCAGTGTTGTCTGGCAAATTAGGACAAGGCAATTTATGGTCCAGTTGATCTACTTTGATAAGATTGCCTGCCTATCATCTGGGATTGCAAATAGAACTACTGGCTTCGAAGGTCTAATGAAAGGAGCATCACATCTGAAGTAGCACTTCCTTTCCAGCCGCAGTATCTCTTCGCGCTTCAAATTCTGCATGTTTGAATCCCCTAATACTGCAATCTCCCTCTTGGTGCTTGGGTTAAGCACGTCAAGGAAATTCTCACCTTCTTCCAGCTGCATCCACTAAAAAAAAAAAAAAAGCAAGCTGAACCAAAAAAAAAAGCAAGCTGCAAGGATATAAAATATGAGTCATGCATATTCATATGCACTCGAATGGCAAAGCAAATTCAATGATTAAGTTTTGTTCAAAAAAAAAAAAAATTCAACACAAGCAGTTTTCAATTCATATTAACAGACAACTGAACACATCTAAGGATACAAAATAAGAGGTTCCCATAGGCAACAAATACTTTTTCTTTGTTATTAGATAGTCAAACTCCACAAGTGAGATGTTAACTAATTCACTTGTCTCCGGTAACCAGGTGAGCTTCAACTTTGTTGTCTTGACAGCGTGGGACTGATCAATTTTTGCCGTTCAGAATTAGAATCCCTAGTAATAATAATAATAAAACTCAATTCACCAGCTCTGAAATCCAATCAAGGTGAGGTAGAACATCTTCTGATTCATCAATTAATTCTCCACCACCGCCACTCTTCACCTCTTCTTCTTGACCTTGATCTTCTTCCTGATCCTGATTCTCGTAATCAACCTTAATCTTCAGGTTCTTTAAACTACTGATCAACAACTCAGAGACCCCTTCAACGTAGCACCTACTATCCATCATGATATGCGATCCAAGCACCAGTGTCGATGTGGTGCCCCCATCACCACCTGACAGTTCAACAGTTATACAAGGTGATCACGTCTCTGGCAGCATCAACATGCAGCGAAGCGGCAGCGGCAACTATAGCGGTGACTGAGGAACCTCACTCGCTGGCAGTACAGCCTCCTTCTCCATTACAGTCGATGTCGTTATCAGCCAAGGTTTTTGTTACGAGCGGGAAGAGCAGTGAAAGCTGCAGTGCATCGATGTCGGACTCAGCATCGTCGGTGATGGCAGGAGTAGAGTTAGCTGGAGGAGTGTTCGGAAGCACATGTAGGGAGAGCGCGGAGCAGGGTGACGATGTGGCAATGTTGGATGAGGAGGAGGAGATGTTTGCACGGGAGAGAGACATGATGATGATGGTGATGATTGGAGGTCAACAGCCTTTTTTTTTTTTTTTTTTGGCACGTAGATGGAACTAACAGTAACGGCTGTGCTTAAATTTTTTAAAAAATTTAATTCTGTATTTTTTGATAAAAAAAATATTAATGATATATCCGCTTCATGGGTAAATATTAGGGTGTAAATGTGCCTTTATTTTTTTTTTTTTTTTGAGAATAAATGTGCCTTTATTCTATCTATATATATATATATATATTAATTACCTATGAATATGGTTCAAGCTCTTTATTTAATCACCATTAATATAAAAAATAAAGAGCTTGAGCCATATCAATAGGTAAAAAAAACAAAAACTGCTTCCTTCTTCAAGCTTCTCCCTTTCTCTCGACCAGTACTGTTCACCTATCTTCAAGATTTGGCTTAAGGCCAATTTTTGGCTAAAAATTGTTCTTTTTCTTTGGTTTTTCTTGTTTCTTTCCTTAGTTTTAGTTTAAATAAACATCATTTCTTAGACTTAGGGTTAAATCCCTCTTTGTTCATCTTTTGTAATAATTTTACTATCTCTTTATGAGATTTTTGTTGGTGCTAAAGGAGGAGATTGGTTATGACTATATGGTGAAGAAGAAGAAGAAAACCTTCTATTTCTTGAAGAACTTTTTGAACTAGTCTACCCATGTTTATACACAGTTTGCAAAATGGATTTTACTACACCCATAGTTTCGCTAAGGATAGTGGAGCTTTCTCCACACCAGATTTGGGATTTCCCTATTAACAACCTGCAAATTCTCTTACTGCGGCACCGATATATCGGTGTTATAGTGACTTTTCTTAAATTTTCCGTTATTGTCTTCTTCTTGTTCTTTATGTTGCAGATTAGAGCAAAATTTTATGTGGTTTCTTGTATTATTTTCTTATTTCTCTTTCTAAAATCTTACTTTCTTTTCATTGTATTGCAATTTATGTATTAATAATATATATTTTATTGTGACAAAAATACCGTATCCATAGGTACTCTATATCTATCCACGGGTCTCTCTCTGTCTGCGTGCCTTTCTACTTCAAAGCTACCATTTTTCCAGTTTAATTATGGAGCTAAATAATTCTGCCGTTGAAATTAACAAAATAAATAACATTTTTTTCATCTTTGTTTAATATCATTTTATTGTTATATTTGATTTTTCGTATGAATCATTCATATTTAAAATTTATTTTATTTTAATTAATTTAATTTATCTGTATAAAATTATAAAAATGATAAAAAAATTTCAATAATTAATTTGATGTGATTGTATATATTATAATTTAAATCTAAAAAATTATTTAAACTACAACAATTGTTGGTCATAATATTTGATTCAAATGAATATTAAAAAAATTGATTCAAATCTTGTTAGGTGACTAATTTTTTTATGTTTGGTCCAATATATTAAAAGCATATCTATTATTTTATTTATTGTATATATTTTTTTTGATAAATAATACTACTCCCAAGTAATGAAATTATTGTTTATGAGCCTATCATTCAAATCATTCTAGTAAACATTCAAAATATAATTTTTGTATTAGTGAGGTAGGTTTATTTTTCTAAACGTTTTAAAACAACAAAAATTAGTTCTTATTTTAATAAATAATTATTTTATTATATTATGCCGTAAATAAAAAATATTCATATTTACAAATTAAATATAAAAGATCTGATTTAATTGCATGTCAGATAAAAACTAAGTTATGTATATTTTTTTCGTTACAACGGAAGTTAACTAAGTTGTGTATATTATTCTGTGGTTTATAACATGTACTTTCATGAATATTCATAATAAATTTTAAAAAATTTTATTTTTAAAATTCTTCTGATATTTTTATTACTTTTGGTTTTTATTCTGTAAAATCGAAATAGTTAATAATTTACTTTCTACAATTAATTAAAATATTGTAAATTTTGAAGTAATAAAAAAAATTTTAGACAGCCTCTTTTTTTTTGTTAAAAAAATAATGAAATAGTATAGGTATTTTTTTATATATAAAAAAATCAGAAGTACGGATAAAAATTTAAAATTAAATGTCATAGAAAAAAAAAAAGCTAATTTTCCTATGAATAATCACTTTCATACTCTTGTTTTTTTAATTGATTTTTTAATTTACACTATTTGAGATTCTATTTGATTCCAAGTTTGAACTTAGCCACTAACCCTATTTATTTTTCTATTTTCTTTTGTCTTAATGCTCATCAACTTTCTAGGTAAGGTACGTGATTCGATATAATATTAGCCAACTTTAAAAGTGTTCCAAAACCACTTGATTAAGAATTAAAAAATTCTTCTTGACCAAAAAAAAAAAAGAATTAAATATTCTTCTTATACCGCACCATGAACGTCTCTTGCTTAAACTGTGGATATCCATTTGACTTGCTCTTCTTTTTACAATTTAAACTTTGTTCCATCGTTCAAAAAAAAAAAAAAAAATTTGTTCCATTAGTGAAGTAGTCTAACAATCAATTGCAAATGTTATGATATGTAAAATTTACATTTTTTAATTAAGTTAATTTAAAATTTACATTAGTGAAGTAGTCTAATGATCAATTTAACTGTTTGTTGTCATATAAATCCATTTTAATTTTTAAAAAAATATATATAATACTTAAATTATATGATATTTTTATTGTTTAGAAGTTAGAATATGAAAAGTGAGGAAATCAAATTTTAGACCATAGTGCTCATAAATATAAATGCTTTATCTCAGTGGTTTCAAGGCCAATCTTCTTCAAAGGTATTATCATTCTAAAAGGAATTGTCGTTCTTTAAAAAAAAAAAAAAGGAATTGTCCTATAGAATTTAAATTTTACCCTCAGTAATTTCTAACTTAAATTTTATATATTTTAGGAAAAAAAAAAAAAAACAACCCTTACCGTCTAGGCTAAAACATAAAAAAAAAAAACAACCCTTACCGTCTTAGGCTAAAACATCTCTACAAGGCAAAAGATAGCATGTTCCATTGCATGCATCTCCTTCTTGTTGCTAAGAGTTTCAAACCAAAATGCTAATAACTAGATTAATTCATTTGAGTCGTTTTTGCAGTTTAAATAGCTTTGGCAATTTCAACCAATTTCAACAAATTAGTTGCAATGTAACCAATTCATGAAAATTGGTAATGTAGCTTAATACATAAGATTTAGGAAGCATACATGATATAACAGCTTATACATGAAACATGGACAGCACATTTCAAGCATTTATTAGACGAGGACATCTGGTCACAAGAGTTTTGCAAATTTGCTTTAGCATTACAACAGAGCAACGCAATCAGATATTGACACTTTTTGTGCTTCTAAACCAGCATACTCGCTCCACAGCTTGAAATAGATTCAAATGCTTGGCCTCACGTTGAGATGAGATGCTAGCTTCTGACCAAGGGATTTGTCACACTGCATTACAAGTAAAACCATGATAACATAAGAGTATAATGTTGCTTTTTTCGTTTCTAGACAACGCCACCACATAATTTGAAAATGCATCAAATTAGAAGCAAGTCTAACCCGAGTCCAGTAGGAGATCCCGATAGCACGAAGCTCGACACGAGGATTAGACAAGCCCCCTACCAATCGATTGAGGAATCGCTCTTGCCTGGAAATAATTGGATTAAAAAAAGGATTCAAAAGAGATCAGTATCATAACTTATGCAATCATCTTTCGTCATGATTCAAGGGCAACAGCAGGAGTAAGGATTTACCTGTCAGGTGCCCAGGATTGATATCTCATCTCTCTCCAGGTTGTTTGAAGTTGTTCTCCTTCTCAATGACACACTGCATAAATCAGAAAAGTTGTCAAATTCAATGTTCTGGCCTAGATTTATTTCCATCCATGTCATATACACCACATGAAGTTCATCATATAACATTGCTACTCTAAACTTCAATTTTTCCAAAAGACACAAGACAAAGAAAGGAACCAACCTTTTCACGCTTTCCACTGCAGATAGCAGAAGGTATGGGTAAACTCTGAGCTTTGCGAACTGGATCATATTTGGATGGGAAATAATTGACCTGAAAGATATCATTATAGAACCATATCATAAATGAAAATAAGTAGAAAAATCAAAAACACTAAAGCCACCAAAGCAAGACAATAATCTGAATATCTTCCCTAGACTGCCAATGCACATAGGGATCTCATGAGAGGCTCTTGTTGTGAGTTGTGACATTGAAAGGTATCTTTTCAGTATAAACAAAATGATACGTAGCCAATTCTACTGAAGACATTTTGCAGATGAAAAAAACACTCAACAGAACTCAATACCTCCTCATCCCTATGCATGAAATTCATGAAACCTTCATGGTGGTTGTTGTGATGAGCACACTTTGGAGCATTAACAGGGAGCTGTAGATAGTTTGGTCCACGACGGTGCCTCTGAGTATCAGAATAGGAGAAGATCCTAGTCTGGAGTAATTTGTCCTCTGAATATGAAACACCAGGAACCACAATACCAGGGCAGAATGCCAGCTGCTCATTCTCAGCAAAGAAATTATCAATATTTTTATTCAAGACCAGACGACCAACTGGCTGCAGGGGAAGAATATCCTCAGGCCAGGTTTTGGTCACATCGAGTGGGTCAAAGTCAAATTTGTCTTCATGAGCAGGATCCATTATCTGAATGTATAGTTTCCACTCCGGGTAGTTGCCAGCTGCAATGGAGTCATTAAGATCCTGAGTGGCATGGCTATGATTGGATCCTCCAACTTTAATTGCCTCTTCCTCCAGCAAACATTTCACACCACATGTAGGTTTCCAGTGAAATTTCACAGTGTACTTTTCCAGCTTTGTTGATCAAAGTATAAGTGTTAACACCAGAGCCTTCCATGTGCCTGTAATCTTGTGGAACACCCAAATCATCGAAAAGGAAGGTGAGCATGTGCAAGCTTTCAGGAACATGGGACAAAAAGTCCAAGATCCTCCAGCTTTCCTGAAGGTGAGTCTTAGGATTGGGCTTAAAAGAATGTACCACATCTGGGAATTTCATTCCATCACAGATGAAAAATACAGGGAAATTGTTCCCCACAAGATCAAAATTACCCTGATTTGACAAGAAAAAGAGAATAATCAGAACATAAGATAACTAAAATATTGTGACTTAATCCAGTGAACTTCATACTGCTTAATGAATAATCCATGCATATGTAAAGAAATAATGCAGCAACATAAACCCAAATTCATGTAAGAGGTTACAGAAAATTTTGCAGATGCTACATTATTCCAAGAAGTTTTTTCAAAATTTACCAGCAATACAGCTTGACCAACAAGCAACAAGATGATTGAGTCATATAAACCCTCACCTCTCTGGTGTAAAACTTCACTGCAAAACCTCGAGGATCCCTCAAGGTTTCAGGGCTGCCACGCTCGTGAATAACAGTGGAGAAACGCACAATGACAGGCGTCTGAACTCCAGGGGCCCGAAGGAAATCAGCACATGTAAGGTTAGAGACATCATGGGTGACCTCAAAGAAACCCTTTGCGCTAGCTCCCCTAGCATGGACAACACGCTCTGGAATACGCTCTCTATCAAAATTGGCAAGTTTCTCAATCAAATGGTAGTCCTCGAGAAGAATTGGACCTGTACAATGAAGGCATAATTAGGAATAATTTAATTTTATAGCAAAAATAAAGCATACACTTGGTAAATGATCATTACTTGCACAAATCTAAGGCCTGGTTAGAAATAATTCATTTGTAAAAATCCAATCAATTGAATTCATGCAAAAAAATCATTTCACTTGCGACATGAGCATTGTAATTTCTTTTGCTTTTTTTAGTTGAATCCTAGAATCAATCAATCAATCAATCAATCAATCGAATTAAATTCATTCACTTTCAAACTTTCCAAAACCCTACCACCCAGTTTTCAATTTGACAAGCTAAGGTCAATCTAACATAATTGACAAGTGATCACGCCTAAAACAGATCAAGGACTCACTCCCAACATTAGGAAAACGAAATAATCACTATTTCAAAAAGCAAAACATCAAGCGAATGAATACCTCTGGATCCAACAGTAAGTGATGAGTTGTTGTTCCATACTGGAGCACCCGAATTCGTAGTCCAGAAAGGGGCATTAAAACCGCGGCCGATTCTACATCATCATCATCATCATAATCAGATTTTTAACTAAAACAACATCAAATAAGCTCAGCAAAAATTAAAATTAATTGAAATCGAAGGAGAAAAATTACCTTGTAAGGATCCATGGCGATAGCAAAAAGAAAGTGTTTGATTTTATCAGAAAACGGAGCAAACCGAAACCGGTTTTTTTTTTTTTTTTTTTGTGGTTGAGGGTTTTTTAGGGATATTTATAATCGTGGCTTACATGTCGGCTAAAGTGGCAATTTACCCCTGAAGTATCATTCCATGTGCAATTAACTCCAAAATCAACTTTTTGGCTATTTAATCCTCAAAATTGGATAATCAACCCCAATTTTGAGAGAGTGAAGGGCACATTCCTGCTAAAGCAAGTGAAATACATAAGAAGGTAATTAAAAAAAATTATCTTTACAAAATTATATTTTATTCAAAAGAACTCCATCACCCCCACCTCCATCTTCAACAATCTTGAATGACACCGCCCAACATTCATCACTACAACCTTTCAACCAATACCACCACACCTGCACTATCGTCATCAATCGCCACCATCACTTGCATTATCATCATCAATCGCCACCATCACCACAAGTACCAATTACTATCATCACTATAACACCACCAACGGGTAAATGTTCTGAATGGTACCAAAACTTTACACTCGATTACAAAATGGTACCATTACTTTAATTTGTATCTTTTTGGTACTAAAACATCGATTTTATTTGCACCAGGAAGTACCAAAAACATAATTAGGCAAAATTTGATGACATGGCAACCGGAGATGCCCCGTCAGCAGCCATATCGTATGACACATCAGCAATAAAAAACAAAAAGTGAAAAAATAAACAAAAAAAGCTTAAGTTAATGATGCTGCTTGTTCAGAATTGGATTATTTCAGAATTCTCTCAACTGGTTCGAAAAGCAAAACATCAAACAAATTGCAACAGTTTGCCGATGTGGTATACGATGTGGCTGCTGACGGGGCATTTCTAGTTGCCACGTCATCAAATTTGGCCTAATTGTATTTTTGGAACTTCCTGGTGCAACTAAAATTGATGTTTTGATACCAAAAATATACAAATTAAAGTAATGTTACCATTTTGTAATCGAGTGTAAAGTTTTGGTACCATTCAGAGCATTTACCCCACCACCAACTATTGCCATCAACAACCAATACCATCGGTACTACCACCACTTATCACCACCAACCGTCAACATCACCCATTAACAGCCCCCACCGCCACAACCAAAAAAAAAAAGAATTTCTGTTTTTGTCCCAACACTACCATGGTCCATCAATAGTCGACTACCACCAAAATTAACATTATTATACACCAACATCAATCATTGCCAAAAATTTAACACTACCCCTGCTTAAAGCCATCACCAAAATTAATACTGTCACCTTCATCAATAACCCATAAACAAAATAAACAACAAAAAAACACATACAATCAACAACAATATTATATATAAAATCAGTAATACTATCAATAATAACAAAAATTGAAATTACCTAATTAATACTTACATAACCCTTAATAGTTACAAATGCCAATAATCCAATGACCACCATAACCATTTAAATAAATTTACCCAGTGATGATGAGTAAGGGCAGTGTTAATTGTATCTTGAAGCCATTGTTAATTAAGAAAACAACGAAGAGAAAGAAGTAACAGTAACAACATCATCATTCCTTGATGTGTTCAGAGGCAATACGGGTGAAGGTGGACTAAAGGTAGCACTGGTTGATGTGGATGGTGACAGCGTGGGGGGTAGTGTGTGGGAGACAAAGGCAGGGTTGGTAGAAGTGGGCGGAGGCGTAGCATATGAGATGACTAGGTGGGAGGAAAAAACAGAAGAATAAGAAGTAGCATCAACCATAGCATTGGTGAAGGTTAATGGTGGCAATGCTGAAGAAGGCGGCAAGACACTAGTGAAGATAGGCAAAGGCAACGTTGGAGGCAATGGCAGTATCAAAGGCAACAGCAGTGTTAAAAGGCGATAAGAGTTTCTAAGAACATAAAATAGGTTTTGTGTTTATTTTTGAAAATAAAGAATTTATTTATTTCTATACTTTTAAGAGAGTGTAATACACTCTCCAAATTTGGTGAAAATTTGGGGTTGATTATCCAATTTTGAGATTTTAAGGATTAAATAGCCAAAAAAGTTAATTTTGCGGTTGATTGCACCTTGAATGATAGTTCAGGGGGTAAATTGCCACTTTAGCCCTTACACGTCCTATCTTTTGAAAAATTTGTCAATTACATCGTAGTTGTCCAGAAAAAAAAAAGTATTTATAGTCATAGCTATTTTAATTCATGAATTAATTATTTAAACACTTTAATCACAAATATATTAATATTTCTGAATTTTTTTCTATTTTAATTCATAAATTAATTATTTAAACACTGTAATTATGTACTGAGTAGGATTATAAGGGTGGTAAAAATTTATCAACAACTAATTTAATACGATTGCATATATCATAACTCGAATTCAAAACTTCATTTAAGCGGGAACAATTCTCTACCATACCAGTAGTTATTGGTTATCAGACCACTCTAATTAATAATATAGATATTAATTTACACAATTTAAGAAAGAAAAATAAATATGGTAATTAGTTGCTAATTTTAATCACTCTAAATCCTGTTAGAGCAAAGCAATAATCAAAATCTATTTTCTAGATAAGTAACAATAAAAAAAAATTCTCAAAAAAAAACAATAAAAAAAAATCAACCCATTTTTAGAACAGTTCGAGATTGGTGACATTGCTACGAATACGTATTATATGGGGGGGGGGGAGGGGGGGATGAGATTTGAACCGCTTACCTCTAGAATGCCAAGTCACATACGGGGAAGGTTTAAACCATCTCAACTAGAGTGTGCTCGCAACTAGGACCCACTATTGATGTCATGATTTTGATAATTTACAACGGTGCGTGAATATCAAGACCCTAAATAAGCACTAATAGAATAATAATAGACGACATCAACACAATTGATGGTTCCTTATCCAAAGGAATACACTTTTTTTTTTTTTTCATTTCACCCCTATATTTGTATATGATTATCTTTTAACATTTTTTTATTATTATTTTAAATGTATCTTATTTCTAAAATAAAAATATGTGAATCTAAGTTATTTTATCAATGCATTATAATTTGCAAATAAAAACTGAAGATTGAGTAATTTAATGACATCAAATTCTTCAAGTTATTTTATAGATATAAATATCAATTGTATGACTAAGATTAACTCGGATGGTGCTACTCTTGGTGCGCCAGGGAGAGCATCTGCTGGTGGTATTCTGCGTGACAGCAATGGTTCGGCCTTTGCTTCCTTTGCTGTTCTGGTGGGCATTTGTTATATGTTTGAGGCAGAGCTTCTTGCTATCTCAATTGCAGTGGATAAAGCTTTTCATCTTAAGCTGTCTCCGGTTTGGATAGAGTCCGACTCCATCTTCGTTGTCAAGACCATTCAGTCTCGTAGCCTTGTTGTTCCATGGCGTCTCCATGCAGCATGGGATCACTGTCTCTCTTAACTGCATTCCATGCAATATCATGTGTCTCATATCTATCGAGAATGCAACAAAGTGGTGGACAAGCTTGCATCTTTAGGTCTCACTACTCAGCATTGTCAATGGTGGAATTCATATCCATCCTGTTGTCATCAATTAATGGTCAACGATGCTTCTAGCTTGGAGTCATATCGATTCCATTAGTGTTTTCTTCATGTTTTTGTTTCCCCTTTGGGCTGTATTGAACTCATTTGTTCCTCCTTTTTATTCTTTAATAAAGGGTTGCTTTTAAGTAGATGATGTGGATGCTAAGTGTGTGCCAACCTAGTTGGGATATCCTGATGCATCTCTAATGCTTAAAGCTCCAATCTTTGATAAAATAAATAAATAAATATCAATTGTAATTAAATAAAAAATTATATATATATATCCAAAATTTAAATTTTGATAACTGTCTCTCTTTATGCACAATATTTTTATATAAAAATAAAAAATTTAATTTTAAAAAACACATTTTATTTTATGTAAATATTCTAAATATTTGAAACATTAATTTTTCTTTTTACTAGAAATTATATCTTTTATTTCAACTCCAATATTTCTATTTTCAACTATTTTCTATTTAGTTTACTTTTTAATTATTAATATTATACATATTAAAAAAATATATATACTCTTAATAAAAATAATAAAATAAAATTATTGTAATACTTATTAATTTTTATTTTTATATTTAATTAATTTACAGTTTCAATTTATTAAAATTATTTACTTAATTATTTTAAAATATATATTACAACTAATTATTATTAATTTTATTTATACAGATACGTGTGTAAAAAAGCTCGAAAAAAATTGGGGAGACGAGTCCATGACCTTAGGTCATCGGTTCAACTCAATCCCCTAGGAAAAAACTGAAATTGAAATCAATCCACCTAAGACTGATTCGGTCCAATCACAGAATTAGCTCCCTCTAAAAACAGATGGAGTCTGATCCCCTCCTCTGCTAAAAAAAAAAAAAAAATTGTCAAAATCGTGACACTATGCATTCAGCTTTGGAGTTTATCGCTAAAACCAACCCAACCAATGTCATTGTCAGGGGGACATTGACATGGACCACCGCCTTTGCGAAACCGTTTTATTTGTTTACAAATCTCAAAACCTGTGCCACTAGGTGAATTCATTCGCAATTATTTTCCATTTCTATTTGAAAGAAATGATTTTTCTATTTGATTCATGGCATGGCATGGCAGAGATAGGCCCATGCAGCTAGGCCGCAAGACCGCAAGGTCCATACCCAAACAATACTGGGTCTTTACTAATCCTAGGCCACTCGCATTGCATCACATCTCACCAATCCAAGCTTTGATTTTCAGAATTTTTATAGCATGCATAACTTACAGCTTTTTCTTGATTTCTGCTGCTTAAAGCTCATACCTTCAGCAAATAAGTCAGCAAGAATTTTCCTGCAATTGAACAACATTAACACCATAAATCAAGCTTATTATTGGCAGGACATACGCATATATACACACACTAATTGAAGAGGAACAAGAGATGAACCTATCTGTAATTTCTGATCAAACAATTTTAGATTGATATGCTTGCACTTGATTGAAGATTGAAATCAACAGCTCCGGCCGCGAAGCCTCTAGCAGAGATTAAAAAAATAACAATAATGAGATCCATGCCAAACCCACAAAAATTAATAATGACCCTGATCAACAATTTGAATAAATATCTTGTTTATGAAGTGCCCCATCAGAAAAGCTCTGTTTGACTTATTTGCAAGCAAGCAAAGTTGTTTCTTTTCTTTCATGGAGTGAAATGAAGAGAAAGCGTACCTGTAGATATGGAAGGGGATTGTAATTGGTGTTGCCGAAAGCCAAAGCTTGATATCACAATTTTTATTAAAATTTCTGTTCTACTAACGTTGGCAGGGAGATTGGTACAATACAAGTGACAAGTTTAAGATGGCCATAATTAAACAGACAAATAAGCAGTGAAATTACAGGAGGATTGGTGAAAGAAATAATTACAACAGAACCACAAGCTCAAGGCGTAGCATCTTTATTGATGCAGTAAAATTATAAATATGGACATGGATAGCATACACGACTCTCAGTTTATTACATAAACGCATCTGTTCAAAAGAGATGCGCTATAATAAAGTTCGTTCCTTTATTATACAACAGTTGTATTGCAAGATGGAGATTTTTAACAAAGATTTCTGTATTCTCTTCTTCTGCAGCTTCAACCATCCAGATCATCATCCTCAACATCTGTAGATGTTTGGCCTCACGTTCAGACGAGCTGCTAGCTTCTGAACCAGAGATTTGTCACACTGCATAATAATAATCAAACCAAACCCAGTGCACATAACACGTTAATTAGACCAACCTATCACCATATACTGAAAGAAAATAAAATTGAAAGGAAACTGAAGTGTAACCTGAGTCCACCATGAGACCCAGATCCCTTTGATCTCATGAGTGATACGTGGGTATGATAAGGCATTAACCAATCTGCACAGGTATCTTTCTTGCCTATCTGGTGCCCAGGATCGGTATCTTTCTCCAGGTTGCTTGAAATTGTTCTCCTTCTCAATCACTCACTGCATTAATTGTTTATCAGAAATTAATGTCAGCAAATTCTTTATCAAGCTTCAAATTTTAACAGACGATACCAATCAGGCAAGAAAGAATAAATAAAGGAAAGCAAATTATGAACCTTCTCACGCCTGCCACTGCAGATAGCATTAAGAATGGGGACTTTCTCAGCATGACGGACTGGATCATATCTGGATTGGAAGTAATCAACCTGAGAAATACATCATGTAGTTAACGCCTGATAGATCATCAAAACTTATGGTAATCATAAGTTTATGCAATAAAAAAAAGGTGATCATATATACCTCCTCATCCCTGTGCATGAAATTCATGAAACCATCATAGTGATTGTTGTGATGAGGACACTTGGGAGCATTAACAGGAAGAAGTAGATAGTTTGGTCCAAGTCGGTGCCTGTGAGTATCACTATAGGCAAACAGCCTGAGCTGGAATAGCTTATCATTTGAGTAATAAATTCCAGGAACCACATGAGCAGGGTTGAATGCAAGCATCTCATTCTCTGCAAACCAGTTATCAATGTTCCTGTTCAAGACCAATCGCCCCACTTGCTGCAAGGGGAAAATGTCCTCAGGCCA
>CATIWK010150491.1:0-10182 GCA_949634005.1 Mallotus japonicus | reverse complement strand
TAAATGAAAAGATTAATATTTATAAAAAAAATTTAAAAAATATAAAAATATGAAATTTAAAATTTATTTAAATTAAAAATAAAAATTACAAAATAAAATTTGTTTATCTTAATGTTACAATTTTATCTTAAATAAAATTACAATTTTTTTATTTTTTTGTTTATTTTTAAATTTAATTTTTTTAAAAAAATATACATTTATATTTTAAATCTAAAATATTAAAAATTAAGATAAATGAATTATTTTCTTACTTGTGAAAATAATTAAAAAGTTAATATAACATCCAAATTGCAAAATGGTATGATTTTTAAAAATATAAAACTTTAAGGATCAAAAGGAAATATTTTTTAGTAGAAAATTACAGTTTAAGTTCATCAATTAACGGTACAACTCACGGAGGGATGATTTAGTATAACGGAAGTAAACCTCAGGGATGTCATAATGTACTTACCAAACAAGAGGGATCGACTATTGAATTTGACCAAACCTCAGGGGGGTTTTAATAATTTACCCTAAAAAATAAAATAAACAAAGTACCCCCTCTCTTTAATTATTAATATAATTAATTGATTAACCATGCTTATAACTTTAATTGATGTATAATGATGTCCCAAGCATGAAGCATCAAGCTTGTGACTTGTGAAGTTCTCCTTCTTTTGCGGCTAGTGGCTATTCTTGTTCAGTTCATTTTATCCAGTCTCTCAACACGTGGTTCCAACAAGTGCTCCACTTTGCCTTGATTTTTTTTTGGTCAACAGTCAATAATTGTTCCATTAATATAAAAAAAGAGTATATGAGAGTCCATGGGCTAAACTAAACTAAATCCAAAGACAGTCTAAACTAAAGAAACCCTAGCAATACAAGCAAAACAAAAGAAAACATTAAGTGCCGCCATCATCATTGCCATCTTTTTCTACTTCACTTGATGCTTGAATTTTTAAATTTCCAAGCCGAATTTGGAACCAAATGAGCACAGATGCTGACCTATACATCCAAGGAAGGTAGAAGAAAACAACAAGGAAGATTCTTAGATAAAGAGAGAGGAGGAAAATTCCTCAAATAGCTAAACAAGCTATTCAAACACTCTCTAATCTACCCTGAACTTGGAAATGAGATAGCGAGAAATCCTAGATACTCTGAGCACCATCATCAATGAATAAACATATGATCAGAACATAGATGGTAGACCAAAATTCACAATGAATCAATTTTGAGGAGAAAGGGGACGAAACCCCAGCAAAAAGAGAAAAAACAACATAAAACTATAAAACTACTGATAATATGAACAATATCATATATATATAAGGAAGGATTTGGGGAATTTTTGGCCAAAAATTGGCTAAGAATCACCCAAAAAAAAAACAAATACAAAGTGTCAAGCAGTAGCAGAGAAAGGAATGAGAGACTTGTACTCCTTTTTTTTTCCCCTTTTGATTTTTGCTTCGCCTTAATTTTGATTGATCTGATTCACAAAAAGGAATGGACAAGTAGGGTGATGAAATGATTCAATCTTTTCTCTTTGCTAGAAAGCAACTTCACAATAACAATAGGAAAAAGGAACAAAGAGATCCACATAAATGGAGAACAATAACCAACTAATCCTTACAAAAGAGAAGGACTCTATGAAGATCCTTCACCTCGCAGATTTACCCGAAAAAACAGTTCACCGGCAAAAAGAGACTCTAGTTGGGAAAATTCTCCCAACAAAGAGATACACAACACCAACCATATCTAAAATTATTGCTTAGGTATGGTCTCTTCCAAACCCAGTCATTATAAAGTAACTAAAGAACCCAAATGTATTTCTTTTCAAGTTTGGAACTAAAAGAGAAAAACAAAGAGTTCAAAACGAAACACCTTGGGCTCTTCAAAGAAACTTATTGGTGCTGAAAGAGTGGCAATTGGATCTAACAGAAAAAGAACTAAAATTTAATCAAGAAAGCTTTTGGGTGTATATTCATGGCCTCCCTCTCCCTCTCTAGCATCGTACCAAAGACGATGCAAAGAAAGTGGCAATCAATATCTTTACAGGGTTAGTGTTTGATGAACAAGCAATGTGCATTGATAAAGAATGGGAACAAGTGATGAGATTGAAAGTAAATGTAGACCTGAAGAAGCCTTTGTCTAAAGGGTTTATAAACAGGAGAGAAGGCAAAGATCAGTGGGTATATTTCCAGTACGAAAGGTTACCCTCCATCTGCTACCTTTGCGAATTTTTCGATCACAACACATCGGGCTGCCAAACTGCAACGACGATAGAGGAGTGAGGCGACAGAGTCAACAATGGCGAGGCCTATGGTCCATGGATAAGAGCTATGCCGGTGAGAAGCAACCGTTTGGGAGCTAATCCTTACTGGGATGAGGATGCAGGTTATGGGTTGAGTCAAATCCAGCAGGATTATCTAAAAGACAAAATAAAGACCAGTCCATCGCAGGGGGCAGTAATAAAGGAAGTGTGCAAGTTAGAGTTGACAACATAATAAAAGGGAAAAAAAGGATTTTGAGGGAACAAAGGCAGTAATACCTTTACCGAGATTCCAAACATTATCAATCAAGGAAAGTTCTGAAAGCTCAATTGTTAGCTTGGGAACAGATGACATAGGAAAAGCTCAAGGAGATGGAACAAATATAAGGAAAGTTGTAGGATAGAAAGTTGAGACAAGAAAGGCCAAGATACCTCTTTCAACAGAAATGTCATCAGAGATGACATCGTTGGAGGCAGACAACCACAAAGATCACGAGCTTGAGATAGAAAGCTCGAAAAAGAAAATAGCCAAACCTGAACAAATGATGGAAGTAGGGCCACTTACAATAGCAAGTCTACTTGGTCCCAAAATCCCAAGAAAGGAAAAATAAAAAAAAAGTCTCAACCCAAGCCACAAACTTAAAGCCTGGAAGGCCAAGTTGAAGGAATTAGCTAAGGTTACAGGCCTAGTAACAGAAAAGGTCAGCTTGGAATCTTTAAGTAACAAAGCAGTGAACGAGCAAACTGAATTACAGGCCAAGTCCTTATAGCAGAGGCTTTACCTAATGCTCTAAATACTGGAGAGGCTCTCCACAAGATGTAATTCCTTGTTATTTTAGCAGGCTTACTTTTTGTTAGATCTTAAAGAGTGTTTTGTAGGGCTGTGCATCGGGTAGGTTGAGCAGGTTTGGGTTTGTGAAACTAAAAACCACGTGGGTTCAATTGGGTAAATATGGGCACCGAACCGACGATAATGGGGTACGGAAATATGCAGGTCAAAAAGCCGAAATATTCAATTTTAATCAGATAGTCAAATCGGGTTAGGCTTTTATGGGTTGGGCCTTAAAATTAATAGTTCAAAATAAAAATTGAAACTTTTTAATGAATTGTGTCGAGCCCATTACAAAATATAGGGTCCAACCCTTTAAATTACAAAATAAAATTATAAGGCCTTTGGCCAAAAAACAAAAAACAGGATCATTCCTATCTAATTATCTATTATATTCAGAACCCAAAAGCTAATTGGGCATTCATTCTTTTCCTGTGCAAAATATGCACACTATTTCTGTCATTTACAAAAAATATACAGCTAAATAAATCGTAACTTTGCCATTTACACAATATTTTTGCCATTTACAAAAAATAGAAGACATCTGTTGTTGAACAGAGTTTGAACAAGCCAAAAAAAAAAGGCAGACTGCATTCTTGTATTCACAGATTCACAAAAGAAATACAACCTGCAAAATTAAAAAGGGCAAATCAACTGAAGCATAAAAAAGACAATAATAACTAACAAGTAATTAACAAGAAACAAGTGAGGCTCAGAATCAAAATTGTCATGTCATTAGATTAATGCATGCTCAATTTCTAACAACAAACTGTAAACCATTTGCTACTTAAAAAACACACAGCATTGCATTAAACCAATTGTCAGATAATTTGGTGGAAGCTTCATCATTGCCTCAAATAATGAATAAGATTAAAGACTGCAACTAACACAGGCACCGAATTAGTGAATTGTAACACTTAACCATACACAACAACCACCTAAGGGTTTATATTTTGGAAAATCACAAACCTGGCATTTGTTGTGTTTGCTATTAAAGATGTTGCAGCACAAATATGGCACAGCAGGTGTCATAGACTAATGGAAACATTTGATGCCAACAAATGGTAAGTAAACATGCTGGTAACAGAAGCAGAAGAATTATGATCCCCACAGGCATGATGCAACAGCAAGAGCAACTAAAATGAAAGTAACCAAAAAGCAACTAGCAAGCAACCGGGAATATCATCAAGCAACATCAAGTGAAAAAAAGTTCAGAAAGTGTTACTGAGTTCAAATTTTCCTCTTAGACAGTTAAGGGGCAGAGCTTCAACTTAATTGTAAGAAAATGCTTTTTAGACAGGATAGGCAGAGCTTCAACTAGGTCATTCTTTGATTAGCTAGCACCAGTTGAGGTAACAGAAGGGCCAATAGGACCAACACTCAATGAAGGGAGATCTGATTTAAAAAAATAAAAAAAAATATTAAGAATGGAAAAAAATAATACATAATATGAAAAGGTAACAAAATTTAAAAAAAGTACCTTTTTTCAAAGTCTTCTAATTCTTTAAGTGATTCTTCAACTAAAATGTGTTGTTGGTGAGGCTTTTTAAGCCAATCTTGAGTGCAGATCAAGGCCTCAATAAGTTTTGGTATTAAAGAACTTCGGAAGGAATCAAGCACTCGTCCACCGGTGCTAAAAGCCAATTCAGATGCAACTGTAGAAATTAGGATGGCCAATACATGTTGAGCCACACTTGAAAGAATGGGGAACCTCTCTGAATTCAGCTTCCACCACCTCAACAGATCAAATGTCCCCTCATTTAAATCTTCCAAGGCTGACTCAGATAAGTATGTATCAAGTTTATTCTTTTTGCTGCTTCCACCAATGCCACTCTCCAATTTGTGCTGCTTAAATTTGGCTTTTAACACCAAAATAGATTTAGAACTTGATTGCACATCAATTGAGTTCATAGTTTGGCTTTCACCAGTTATGACATTAGAGGGACAGGATACTTCATGTGCAATTTTATAATCCTCAAATAATTCATAAAAAGCATCTTTAACATGAATGAATAGACTGCAACCAATTGACTCCCCATAAATGGTTTTTAAAGAAAATTAAAGATACTCTAATTTGTCTCTTGGATCCAAAATATAAGAAATGAATATGAGATAGTTCATTTTATCTAGATCCCCCTAGTATTTGTCAAATTTAGTTTTCATACTAAGTCCCATGGACCTCATATATAGATCATCAGATTACTTCTAATCAGTGAGTATGCAAAACAGGTAAGCTATTTCAGAGAAAAAAGGTATTGGCAGTCACATACTGAGAACTAGAGATTCTCAATGTCATTTTGTAAATCTGTTCTAAGAATTAAACTAGATTCTTGGCACATTTCCAATCAAAGTAATCAAGAATATCATCACCTAAGTCAGCCCTTAAACTGGATTCGTTTTCTTCATACTTTTAAAAGTTTTTTCAAATTCACAAGCAGATTTTAACATCAAAAAGATGGAATTCCACCTGGTTGCAACATCAAGGCAAAGAGCAGTCTTAGATTCAATACCAATTAAGTCTTAAGCTAAATGGTGAGCTCCTTATGTATCTAACAACCTCCTTAATCCTTTTAACAGATATGTTCAAATCCTTTAACCCTTCATGCACAACTAAGCTCAAAATATGAGCAACACATCTCATATGAGCATATTTAACTCTAACCCCACTAGCCCCCCAACTCAGTAATTTTTTTTTTGAAAAAAGACATGGCAGTATCATTACATGAAGCATTATCAAAAGTGATAGTAAAAACATTTTTCAAACCCCATTCCAGCAAAGAGTTATCAAATGCCTTAGCAATGTATTCACCCCTATGTGAACTCACAGGCACAAATGCAATAATTTTTTTTATTGAGCTTCCACTCGTTGTCAATAAAATGAGCAGTTATGCATATGTAATTGATCATTTGGATCAAAGTCCATGTATCTGTTGTAAGACAGACTCTTTAACAGCTTATTTTGAAAAAGTTTTTCAAATTAAGCCTCTCTTCAATAAAGATGTTGAAGATATCTCTAGTCACAAACCACCTAGATGACATTTTAAAACGAGGGCATGCAACAGACATGAATTGATTAACCCAACAGACTCAACAAATCTAATAGGCAACTCATCAGATGCAATAATTTTAGCAAGGGCTTTTTTAATTAAATCTTGGTCAAATTTGCACGTCCTAATTACTCCAACATCAGTTTTAGATATATTAGAATCTAGTCCAAAAGTGAGAAGTGATTGTCGTGTTTGCTTATTATGAGGGTTTTTGGTACAGGTAAGCATGTGGTTCCTAAGTGATGAAGTGCCATGTTTTTTAGGTTCAGCACCAAGAGATTTACCACAATAAATGCATTTGCCTCTTACCAACTGGTTTTTCTCCCTTATTTGCTCAAAATGTTCCTAGACTATTGATTTGGTTTCAGCTTTCTTTCTTTTTTTTTGATTGCTTCCCAGGCTGCTCTAATGAAGCAACTGACTGTTGCTGAGCAGGAGCAGTAGACTGCTTATTGAAATTTTTATTTGCTTCCACCTCATTATTAAGAGCCATAGGTTCACCAGTAGCAGTTGAACTGCCACTGGCATCCCTGAGGGTGTCCATCTACACAAGTGAAAGACATAAAATAAAGCAATTAACATGTAATCAATTAAGCTCATAGAAACAACAAAAAGATAACACAGGACCAGAACTATAAAACAAAACAGATAAATGGTAATAAAATTTTCATAACTTAAATAAAATAAATTACTTTTTTAATTTAAAAAATAAATAATTTTTTATTTTATTATATTTATTAATATATTTTTAAATAAAATTTTATTTATTAATATATTTAAAATTTTTTAGCATTTTAAAATATATATCAAATAAAAATTATGCAAATATATATTTTTTAACTAGATATTAAAAAAAATTATTTTTTTTTTGCATTTTAAAAATCTATTTAATAAATTAATATACAAATATTCATATAAGTTATAAAATATAATAATATATTTTTAAACTAAATAAATAATAAGCAGAAGAATTTTATTTGATTAAAAATATATATTTTTTCCCCAAAAGAACACAAATACAGCAGATCGATTGAGATTTGAGATCCATCCACAAATACAACAGATCCATTTTGAACCACACAGTTTCAATATAAGTGTGTATTAATATAGTAAAAAAATAATTATTTAGAGAAATCATACCAACTATTTAGGGTGACAATAAAAGAGGACATTCAAGAGCTTCCACCGTAGTATTCTGTGAATCACAGCCACAGGTCATCCACCGGTCCCAAAATTTAGGGCTTCCACCTTAAAAATCTCCAGTTTCAACGTTTATAAAACATGCAACCACATAAAGATAAAAAAAAGTTAACGATAATCCCAAATCACAACAAATCTATAAAAACCTTAAACATGCAATCATATCTTAAACAAAATATTCATTATTACCAAAAAACTCTTGAATCTATGTGATCTATCACCTTTTAAATTTTTTTACATCAAAAGAAATTCAAGATCGATGCTCAATGTCGATGGACAAGAAGGAGCATAACTGAAACAAGTCTATTCTGGGACAGTACACTATCAAAGGTCGAAGATAGTGCAAAGTAACACTTTAGATGAAGAGATTTTGTGTTAGAATGAATAGATTTTGGGGTAGAATGAAGAGATTTTAAGATTAAACTAAGGGATTTAGGGTTTACAATGAAGGGATTTAGGGTTAGAGGAGAGGGGCGGAGGTTAGAGGCGGCTGGAGAGAAGGAACGAGAATGAGAAATGAATTAGGTTTAGGGTTAGAAATGTTTAAGATATATTTATATGGTGAAGGGGTGTGTCCCAAAAACGGCAACGTTTCATGTGTGTGTGTGTGTGTGTATATATATTATTAAATAAAATATCAGATTTTCGAACGAGTTGGGTTTTAAAAACCCTCCACCAATCCGAAATTGATACTCATTATTTTGCCTCCCTCTCCACTGAACCGACGTCTTTCGCCCGAACTTGCAGATCTGATTCAATTCTTAGGGTCTGGTCGGTGCGGTTTTGCGGGTTCGGGCGGTTTATGCACAGCCCTAGTGTTTTGTAACAAGCTTGTTTTAGGCGTGGGCCTAGGTCATTTTGCTTGATTCGTGGTAATCGAGCAATTCTTAGTTTAATTATTTTCTTTAGTTATTATTATTTTCCAGGTTCTTAGACATGAAAAAACTTCACTTAGTAGTTTAGTTTTTCAATGTCTACACTAGAGACTATCCTTGAAGTAGTCCCGGACAGGTCCTGGGTTAGAGGTTTGCTAACCTATTGTCCTTCATTTTGATTTTTCTGTAGGCTGTATGCCTACCTTTGTCCTCTTTGAGGCTCGTTGCAGTAATGGAATCTCCATTTCTTGACTAAAAAAAAGTGGCTATTCTTAATGTCAATTTTAATTCTTCTTCTCTTCTCTTCATGTGGTCAAGACATATATATATATATATATCCTCAACCTTTTAAAGGTTAATGCTTCATGTATCTCCAGTTGATTTATATTACCTTTTGAATTTTAAAAAAAAAAGATATATATTATTTTCATCAATGTCCATCACTATATTGAATACTCTATAAACAAATCTTTTAACTATAAAAAACACACACACACAAATATATATATATATAACTTCTTCTTTTCTTTTTAATGCAGAAAAAAGATAAGTGAACTATGAAGAAATATCTTGATCTTTCATTTATTTTAAAGGATTTGTTGTTAATATTAAATAGTGGGTTTAATCAATTAATTAGCGTTCTAAAATCTTGAAATTAAACTTAATTGTAACAAAATATAAATGTGTTCATAAAAATATTTAGGTTTTTAGATGGCATATTTAATTCTTATGAGTTGAATAATGAACCAGAGGCCATGTAGGCTCTTGCTTGTTGCCATATGGCCACCTTCCTCTTTCCTCCTCATTTGCCCATGCAAGGGCTGACGTGGCCTCTGGTTCATTATTAAAATAATTTTGTCATATCATCATTTCCTTATTTTCCCACGTTAGCATTTCAATGTTGATTTCATCGAAAATCGACAAATAAGGGATCACAATTACTAAAATTAAAAGTCAAGGGGTTTTGTGTGCTCAATTGATTTTTTGGGACGATGGAGGGAAAAGGGTAATAAGTTAGTGACTGTAAGTGTAAATAACCCTTAAATGGTAAAAGAAATGTTATAGTGGCAAATGAGAGTGAATTTAAGTGGAATCTGAGGTGAATTTATGATAAATTTAATTACAACAAAAACATATTAACTTGCCCACTAATCACATTTAATTAAGTTAATTAACAAAAATCACACTTTTGACATGTTTTTGGAAATGTTTGTTTTAGGATAAATTGCACAATTAGTGTGCGAACTTTTCAGTTTTTACTATTTTGGTGGTTAGACTTTTTTTTTTTTTTGCAATCGAGTGTTTAAACTTATTAATTTTGCATTATTTAAGTGTTTTGATCGATAAAGAGCTGTTTGAATGTACAATTAGCTCAAGCTCCTATATAGTGCCACATCAGCAGTCACTTGTTAAATGTCATATTAAAAGTCCAAAATGCCCTCATATCCTCTTCTATTATACTCAATGATTTGCCTTTTTTTTTTAAAAAAAATGCAATTAAAAAGTTGAAGAATTAAGTAGCAGCTGACAATTTTTAATATAACTTTTTTTTTGAACAAAGAAGACTTACTGTAGATGCACCAACTTCCAGGCAATTGCTTTTTAATATAACTTTTTACATGTAAGAAAGTGTTTTACATTAACCATAAATTAAGTAGTAGCTACTTTAACCATTGGATTTTCTCTAGTAACTTCCTAGTTTTATAATCATAGCTGCAGTGGTGTACCCAACAAAACAACTCACCCCATCGACATCGAAATCCAGTCACCCCCACCCTCCTCTTACAACCTGAGCATCGGTAATCGATTAACCTCCCTTGTAGCCACTAAAAAACTTAACAAAAGGTCCCTTATTGTCATCTATTTCTCGATAAAGAAAAAGAACCACAAATGAAAAGAAATATATGTTTTGTGTTTAATCTATATTATAAAGCTCTCTCCTTTCTTTTTTGTTTCTGGGTGCAGTTGTTGGTCAAGATAAAAGGA
>CATIWK010150454.1:0-25699 GCA_949634005.1 Mallotus japonicus | reverse complement strand
ACTCTTATTCCCTTGCCAAATTTTGTCCTAAAGCACATCTTATTAAGCAAATATATTAGCCTAACTTTGGCCAATATTTATACTTAAAAATGATATATTTCTGCTCAAATATTTGTGAATTTAACCAAAATTCTGGTTTGCAATTATCCTTTTTCCAAGAAAATAAAAATTTGACTTTGTGCAAAATATCCAAAAAATGGCTTTAAATTCCATTCCCTGTATATTGTCCATGTCTGCATGTGCGTGTACTTTAAGATTTCATGCTTCCATGTTAATCTCAAGCCAAAACAAATTTAATCATTCTTGGAATTTTAATCGGCCCATCACTTGCTTCTTGAATCCTTATCAAATTAGGCATTTATTTTTAGCCGAATAAATTCTAGCAACATAAAATCTTAGGCTATATGCTTCAACATAAAAATTTTATTTTAGCATAATGTGCCAAAATAAAATCACGAAGAATATTATTTCTAGCTTTCTAAGTCAAAAATGTTAATTAGAGAAAAATTCTAGCCTTCTATGCCCAAAATTAATTCTTACTGCCATATTTCTTTAAATCATCTTTAGCCATTTTAATCATTATTTCCATGGTTGTATTTATATTTGCTTTATCTTGCCAAAATTTGAAGAATATTTTAGTAAAAAATTCCCACAGACTTAATTTAAAAATGGTTACTTTAAGTCACTTTTAGCACTTATTTAAATCTAAACCATATTACTAACCTGCTTGTTGACCTCAACTATCAGTCACACATCCATGATAGAATTTATAAGTAAATTCTTGTTAACCTTGACATCAACATGATCATCAATCTTGAAGGTCCTTAGATAAATTATTTATTTTGGCCTTCAAGCCAAAATATTTCACTTCTCCTTAAGAAATCAACCTTTTTGTCTTGGGAAAAATTATTAAAATACATCATTCTTATCTTTACACACTTTTTCCCCGGACTAAATTTGGCAAGAGTTTGCCAAAATTTAACCTTCTGGAATTTTGCCTTGAATTTCCTTAATTTTACCTATGAGTTATTTCCCTGGGGGAAAAAACATTCTTTCAACTTCTTATGCAAATTTAACGTGTTTGGCCAATGATGACCAGTGAAATATTCATGTATTACTGCAAACAAGCATGTGGCTCGGAAACCACAACCACTTTATTTACTTTCCCAAAATTTTACTAGTTTTAGTAATAAAACATATATGTTTGCATAATTCATCCACATCCAAGGCATTTATCATCCTTAGGCCAAATTAATTATGAATTTAGCCTTCATTCAAATATTTCTTTGCTTGGAAATTTTGAAAATATTTATTTACTCTTTCTTATCATCTGTCTATTCACTTTTAAGTAAAAATGGATCCTGAACCCTCAGATGCTCTAAGCTAAACTCCAACTCCTTTGGTTTCAGATTTCAGCAGTGCTATAAAGTTTACTACATAACAAGTATTTCTTTTCCTCCATTATCTCTTATTTTGAGAACTAAAAAGCTACCTTATCTTAAAATTTTTCTTTCGTTAACCAGCTGGTAGCTTTATGTTATGCTCCTATCCCCGAAATACCTGTCTACTCTGATGAAGCGAAGGATGACCTTGAGGTACACCTTGTTGTATTTGGTTATTTAACCAAATACTATTATTGAGTTTATTGCTTTTTCGTTTTTCTAATCATTCAATTTCACAGGTCATGAAACTCAAAATTATCAAGGACATCAAGATAAGCCCTTGCCCTGCAAACCTTGATATCAGGTAAATATTTCTTCACCTTTTCATTTGTTTAATCCCTTTCTTTATTTCTTACATGAGCTTGTAAATTCCAGGCATTTCTTGTATAAAGGGAAGAATAACACTGCTATCACTTTGATACCTCATCCTTCTTGTTCCATTCTAAAGGAAGGTCCTTCACTCCCTTATCTTGGCTCCTCACTACAAGATTTTATCTTTGCTAAAAGTTGTCAAATTGCCCCACCTCATCCTAAATCCTGGGTAAAGCCCCTTAAAGACTGGAATAGATGGGTGGAAAAACTAAAGCCTGAATACACCATTTTATGGGATCAACTAGGTATTTCTTAATTCATTCAAATGACAACTAAACATATCACATACCAACGTTCCCTACTTTCAGCTACATTAAGGTTTTGGGCTCCTTTTTGCAATTGCTTTATTTTTCCATTTGGTCACATGACCATTACCCTGTTGGATATCTTTGTAATAATAGGGCTACCCATCTTAGGAGATGACACTGTCTGTTTGATAGATGAATCTAAATATATAGAGACAAACATCTCCTCAAGGACCTACAACACTTACCTTAAGGTTGTTTCTCATTATTTACCTTTGACTGGTAAACCATATGCTGAGGAACATATTACTTTTCTCTGGGTCTTGATTTGTAAGTATATCTTCTGTCCTTCTTCAGCTAGACCCAGTATATAGTATCTTCCCTTAGCTAAAGCATTAGTTCATGGGGATCATGTAGCCCTGGGATGCATTTTTCTTGGTAGCTTATACTCTAATTTGAGGAAGATTGTTAACAGAGAACCCTTTCATTACTTGGGTGGGGGTGCTTGGTTTTTACAATGCTGGCTTTGAGCATACTTCCCTAAGTTCACCAATGATTTATTAGCTTCCACCATTCATCCTTTAGCTGACATTGGAGGCACCCTTGTTTCTTCTGTATGCAAGTGGAAATTTGATCGAATCCTCACCTTTTTCATGCAATCAAGAAACAGGGAGAATAGCAAACTTTCTATCTTTGAGAGCCCAATTGATAAACCTAGGTGGCTTAAGCACTTCTCAACATTCTCAGACTTAATCTATAACCAGATCTTTTGCAGAGTAACTACCCCTAGGTCTTTCATCCTTGGAGAAAAGAATGCATTTTGTAGAGACAGTGGCTTACCTTACACTTCACTCTCTTTCGAATTTTATTTGCCATTTCTATGTAGTCATCAGTTTGGACTACAGACTTGCATTCCTCCTTTCTCCTTGGACTCTCAAACCATTCCTCTCTTTGGGGTGGATCCTTATTCTTGGTCTAAAGAAGTGATAGCAGACATACAGAAGGAATTGAGACTCCTTTCATATTGTACTACCACTATGGATTACAGTGATCACATGAATTATTAAAAATGGTGGGAAACTAGATATAAGGAGTTAATTCAGTCTGCTCCTACCGAGGAAAAAGGTAAGCAATTTTCACTTTATTTTATTTTTGTTTTTATTCAGCATCATATTAACCTTTATCCATTTTGCAGCTACAGTTACACCAGGTAGAAGCAACCAAGTCCATAAGAATCCCAAAAAGAGAAAAATAGTTGTTCCCCCTCCTCCCCCAAGTCGCAAATCTGCCAGATTAAATACCCTGCCTATTTCTTCCAAAGGCAAAAACAAAGCTGAAATTGAGGTTGAAGAGATAAGAGATGAAGAGAGTGACAGTTTAGCTCTTGGTTTAAGTAAGTTTTCATCTTCATTATTATCTTTATATATTATTTCCTGTAAACCTCATTTCTTTATGGAACAACAGCTTACACTCGAAAAAATGAGGCTCCTACTCTTCCTTAAGACCCACTCTCTCCTACAAAGTCTTCTTCCATTGAGGAGGATGCTTCTTTTCGCATGCAATAAGATATACCAAGAAAAGAAAAGGCCAAGACTCCTTCTCCTCCACCAGCTTCTACCAGTATTCCATCTCCTCCAGCTCAGGTTTGAGTTACAGCTTTCATCCAACTTTAATTTTCAAATTTAAGTTCAAGCTCTTATTAATCACTCTATCTTTCATACAGAAAACCAAGACTTGGTGTCCTCTTGGTGGTGATGATTTAGCTTTAGATCTCAGCTTCCTTAACATTCCTTCAGTACCTGTGACTAGTCCACTTCCTGCTCAAGATCAAATTGTTAAAGCTAAAGAATCTCTAAAGTCATTCCTTAATTTGGAGATTACTGGACTCAGAGAAATACAGAGATCTACTTTGCTTAGTGATCTCAGAATTCTGGAGCAGAACATAAAGTCAGGAGCTGTTTCAAGTTTGAGGGATCAAGTGATTTGGAGCTTTACACATTTGGATGATTCCAGTGTTACTCAATTGGATGCTTTAAAACACTTAAGCCTATTTCACTAGCGGAAAGAAGAGTTTTTAATTGAGCAAGCCAACGTGAATCAGATAAAAATTGATGAAAGTAAAGCTAAAGCATCTTTTGACCAAAAGGAACAAGAAATAGCAGATTTGAGAACTAGACTTCAAGTTTTAGAAGCTAAAAGAGATGAATTACTCCATAAAAATGAAGTCATGGCTAATGAGTATAGAGCTGCTACTTCCAGAGTCAGGAATATGGGACATGCTTTGGCTAACCAAAAAGATGTTGTGGTTGAGTGGATGAAGCAGGAACAGGAGGCCATGACTACCAGGCAGAGATACCTAGAGATTTGGGACACCTTTAAAGGATTTGAACTTGATTCTTTTGATTTTCATGTCTTTATTATATGACTTGTATATTCTGATGTTGGCCTTGAGTTTAGGCTTCTGGATATTTATTTCCTTTGAGGATTTTTAGGATTTTTCATGGCTTGTTAGCCTATGATGAATGCTTGGAGATTATGTTATATTATGGTGCAGTGTTGAATTATTCTAGAAACTTTATATCTGCTAAATTTGTGCATTTCACATAACAATCCACACACTTAACACCACAGCCATTTATTGCATTTTGAAAAAGCTTATTTTTCAGCAAAAATGCTGCTGAAATTTCATTACTTTATTGTTTACAGAACTATTCAAAACAAACTTTGAAGTAAAAATGACACAAAAAAATAAAACAAACATTATTTATTTATTTATTTTAAAAAGATGGCTATACATGCCATCTTATATTCAAACTATAACAAAAATACCACCAATATATCTGGTGGTCATTTGGCCAAAGGCCATTACAAAAATTTCTCAGACTCCCTCTCTCATTTCCCACATAGTGGGAAAATATTTCTTTAAATATATGCCATTGATGAACCTTTTATGTGGAATTCTATTAAGGCTTGCTAACTAGTATGCATTGCCATCTAAGACTTGATGAATTTTAAATGGACCCTCCCAATTAGGAGACCATTTTCCAAGCTCTCTATCCTTAGTCCCAGTTGGCAAGATAACTTTCCAGACCTTATCACCTTTTTCAAATTTCTTCTTTTTAATTCTTTTATTGTATAATCTGGAAACTTTCTTCTTTTGAACAACCATGTTGGTAAAAGCTCTCAATCTTTCTTCATCCACATCTTCCAATTCCATCAACATAGCCTCAAAGAATTCTGCTGGTGTCAGATCATTTTATTTTGCAACTCTCAAAGAAGGAACACATACTTCTAAAGGCATAATAGCATCATGCCCAAAGGTAAGAGCAAAAGGACTAGTACCAGTAGCTTCCCTTTTTGAAGTCCTATATGCCCATAGAGTTTCAGACAGAATTCTTGGCCAATCTTTTGGGTTATCTTCTAACATCTTTTCCAATATGCCAATGATGATTTTATTGGAGGCCTCAGCCTGACCATTAGCTTGAGCATAGTATAGGGTTGAAGTCAAGTGTTTGATGCCATAATCCTCCATGAATTCTTTCATTTCATCACCAGTGAACATTGTTCCTTGATCTGTTGTGATAGTCTGGGGAATCCTAAACCTGTGAATGATATGCTCCTTGATGAATGAAATAACATCTATTTGTTCCACTTTCTTCATAGGGATTGCTTCCACCCATTTTGTAAAATAGTCAGTAGCCACAATCATAAAGCTATGGCCTTTAGAAGAAGCTGAATAAATTTTCCCAATAAGATCTATGGCCCAACCTCTGAATGGCCATGGTTTTACTATAGAATAAAGATCATCAGCTGGTACCCTTTGAATGCTTCCATGTTTCTAGCACTGTTGATATCCCTTTGCATATGTGATGCAATCTTTCAGAATTAATGGCAAAAAATAACCATGTCTACGGATCAACCATCTCATTTTCCTTCCAGCTTGGTGAGCACCACAAACACCTTCATGCACCTATTTTAAAACCTCCATGGTTTAAGGAAATGAAGGGCATCTCAAGAGCAATCCATCAAGAGTTTTTCTGAAAAGCTCATTCTCAATTAGGACATAATTCAAGGACTGAGGTCTGACTCTGAATGGAGCCTTCTTAGCAGGATTTTCTAAGTAACTTTTAATGTCTGCGCCAATCTCCTACTACATTCAAATCATTATTGAAGGACTCAAATTGCAACCCTCTTTCATGGATGGAAGGGTGAGCTTTTTTCTGTACAAAAATCAACTTATGAGTTAATTCTTTTGACATTCTTAAACCATATGCAGCCTGAGACAATTCATTAGCTTCCCAATTAGATTCTCTAGGTATATGCATATAAGAGACATTTTCAAAAAAATCAACAAGTTGGATAGCAGCAGTAAAATAAGGTGCTAAAGACATGCTTGTGCATCTATATTCTCCTGTTAATTGTTTAATTACAAGCTGAGAATCTCCAACTATTAATACCTCTTTAGCTCCAAGATCTTGGAGAATTTCAAGGCCTATGATCAGGGCCTCATACTCAGCTTGAGTATTGGTGCACTCAAAGTCCAATGTGAAACTTAGAGCTATTTTTGTACCAGAAGGTGAAGTGATTACTACACCAGCCCCAGCTGACCTATCTGTAGAGGATCCATCAAATTTTAACACCCAAGGCTGAACGTTAATTCCACATACTGGAAGATCTTCTTCCTCTATAGTTCCTTGAGTGGGGTGATTAGCCAAAAAATCCGCCAATGTTTGTCCTTTCACTGATTTTTGAGGATGATACACCAGTGAAAATTCAATCAAGCTTAGCAACCATTTTCCAATTTTACCTGACAAAACTGGTCCGTTCAACATGTATTTCATCAAATCAGTCTATGAAATGACATATACTCTATGCTTCAAAAGATAATGTCTTAATTTAGTACAAGGAGAGTATAAAGTCAGATATAATTTTTCAATAAAAGAGTATTTTATTTCAGTAGGAGTTAAAATTCTACTGAGATAGTATATAGCCTGCTCATGTCCTAATGCATTATTTTGAGCTAAAAGACAACCAATTGACTCATTTGCGGTTGAAATATACAATCTCAATGGTACTCCTTCTCTTGGGGGAATTAAAATAGGTGGCTTAGACAAATAGCCTTTAATTTTATCAAAGGCACATTGATGCTTTTCTTCCCATTTAAATTCAGTTTCCTGTCTTAATTTATGCAAATCAGAAAATTCTTTAGTTTTTCCAGCAAGGTTAAAGATAAACCTCCTCAAATAACTGACTTGCCCTAAGAATCTTTGAAGCTTTATCTTAGTCTGAGGTGGCTTGGCTTCAAGCACTGCCTTTGCCTTGTTCTTGTCAATTTTAACTCCTCTTTGATGCATAAGAAACCCTAAAAATTTTCCATCCTGTACACCAAAAGCACATTTAAGAGGATTAAGCTTTAAATGATAAATTCTCATTCTTTCAAAACTCTTTTTCAGATGAGAAACATAATCAGAGGCCTTTTTAGATTTTACCACTATATCATCAATGTAGACCTCCATAAAATGACCAATCATGTCATGAAAAATAGCATTCATAGCCCTTTGGTATGTTGCACCAGTATTTTTTAATTTGAAAAGCATGACCAGCCATTTAAAGGTTCCTATTGCTCCTGGACATCTAAATGCGGTCTTAGAGACATCTTCCTTTGTAATAAAGATTTGATCATACCCTGAGAAACCATCCATGAATGATAGAAGTTCATTCCTAGAGGCAGTATCAATTAACATATCAGCTACAGGCATAATATAAATATCTTTAGGAGTGGCTAAATTCAAATCCCTAAAGTCTATGCAAACTCTAAGTTTACCATTCTTTTTCATCACAGGGACTATATTAGAAAGCCACTTAGCATACCTAGTTGGCCTGATGAAGCCAGCTTTGAGCAATTTTTCAATTTCATCTTTGACTTTTAATTCTACCTCCTTTGACATTCTTCTGGGAGGTTGTTGAAAATGATGAAATTCAGGCTGTATGGGAAGGCAGTGCTTAACTACCTCTCTATCTAGCCTAGGCATCTCTGTGTAATCCCATGCAAAACAATCTTTGAATTCTTTCAATAGTGCAATTAACTCTTTTTTTACTTCTTCTTTCAACAAAGTACTGACATAGGTGATTCTTGGCTCTTTCTCTGTGCCAAGATTAATTTCCTCTAAAGGGTCTTGAACTTTATGCTGATCATCTTAAAGGTGTTGTGGTGCCTCCTTTATATTTTCTATCTGTAGCTCATTAACATCCTCAAAATTCTTCTTCACCTATGGTTTCTATTCCATTTACCTCTAATTCTTCATTAACTATTTTATTTGTAGTTTGCTGCATCAGACACTTCTTCATAGAAGTTGCAGCTACTACCAATTCTTCTTTTGTGTGTCTAATAATTAATTTCTTCAATGATTGGCTTCTCCATCGGCCAGTAGGTGTAAGGCACGATAGTTTTCTCTTTGTAAATCAAATCTGAATGTTCCTGGACTTTTGCTTCCATGTCTGCCTTGGAGAAATGGATGTTTCTAGGATCTCCATTCACTCTTTTTCTAGAAAATTTGAGAGGCCCCAGGTTGACATCATAGAATCTAGCCTCCAAATTGTCTGAATAGGTACTAAATGGCTTGTTGTCAGCCCAAACCACTTCAACATCATTATCTTTCCAGATTAAAAGGAACTGGTGTAGAGAAGATGGCACACACCAATTAGCATGAATCCAATCCCTTCCAAGTAATGCATTGTAGCTAGCACTTGATTCCACCATAAAGAAGGCAGTAAGTAACAGCCTGCTTCTAACAGTGATCTCAATTGGTAAAACTCTAGACACTCCTGTGATTTCTCCTGTAAAAGCTGAAATAGTTATATCAGTAGAAATTAAATCCTCTTCACTTTTTCCAAGAGAACTCAAAAGTTTGAGTGGTATCACATTTATGGCTGAGCCATTATCCACAAGAATTCTGGAAAAAGGTTTGCTATTTAGGTGAGCGTTTATGTAAACAGGTCTTATATGCTTGGTCATTTCTAGAGATGGCTTTTCAAGGATTACTCTTTTAGGTTGATCAGGCCTAATAGCCTGAATCATAACTCCATTTAGGTGCTCAATTGGTTCCCTTGATGAGGTTATCCCCCAAGTGTTATGAGATTCATTTTCCTCAGCATCTTGCATTATGAATTCATGAGGTAGCATGACTGAGGTAGTAGCACACCCATAATGGAATGGGTTATCCCCTATCTCCAATGCATCAATCTCCATGTCCTCATCTAGCTCCATGCTTCATTTGAAGTTAACCTCTTGAGAACCAGAGCTCTCCATAGACTCCTCTGTGCTAGCAATTGGATCTTCAGTAGCCAATCTCCTAAATTTAGACTTATTAACAGGTTCCACCTTTTCCATTACTTGATCCTACGCCTGTTGTTCTTTCTCTTTTCTCTTAGCAGTACGTTGCCTTTGAAGCCTTCTTTTTTGTGTGCAAGTCAAGCGTTGTGGGAATTTCTTGTGCTTCATGCGCTGTCAGCCCTTGCTAGGATTCACAGGTGGTGGAACAATAAATCTTAATTATTTTCTGGTAAACCTTGGGGCAACCACATTCTCCTCCCTTCTAGGTCTGTACCTGTAATTATTATATACATTCCTAGAGAAGTTAGAGTTATGAAAAAATTTTGATCTTTGAACTGGAAACTTTTCTTGCCTTTTGAACGAGTTCCAGTTTTGAGCAGGTCTTCAATTATTTCCAGCTTTGTTTGGTTGCCTCTAATTATTGCCATGGAATTTTTGTTGCTGAGGTAGTTTTGGCTTGGGTGTCCATTTCCCTCTTCCGGGTCCATTCTTATGTTCATCTCCCCATCCGGAAGGAATTATTGATTTCTAAGGAACATTTGCTGATGTTGGTCTGGAATACTTCACCTTATAATCAAATTTCCCAGAGGGTTGGACAAGAATATCCCAATTTTCTTCTTTCTCCATAAGTTTTTTCTTTAAGTCTAGATATGTCCTAAGATCAGCACCAATGGTATTGACAGTGGCCATAGGTGGGAAAGGGTCTTCTTCAATTAGCATGGAATCTTTCCTTTTTGGAAATTTCAGCACTCCTTTGTTGATTCTATCATGAACCACATTTTTTAACACCCAACAAGCGTTAGTAGAATGACTGTAATAATTATGGTACTTATAATAATCTTTTCCTTTCAGCTCCTCTATTGTGGGTATTTTGTGATCAGGTTGTAACTTGATAAATTTCTCTTTGAGAAGAAAATTAAATATTTGCTCTGTTTTTGACACTTCAAATGTGTACTACATTTGAGGATTTGATGTCTGGGATTTTTTAAATGCTTTAGGAGTCTTCTTTTCCATGAGAGGATAAAACACAAGATCCTGTGTTTGTGAGTTCAGCAGTAGCAACTTCAGCATTAGACACCTCTTAAAAATAAGTTCCCATTGAAGCCTTCTTCCTTTGATTTTCCTCTTTGAGCAATTCTTCATATTCACTTACCTTAGTAGCAAGTTCATAGAAATCATAGAATTCCATACCCTAGAACTAGAACTTTTTCCTTAGCTCAATATCCAAACCCCTCTATGCCATTTTGACATATTCACCTTCTGGTAACATGATTTTGCATTTGTTTCTCATCCTCTTGAACCTAAAGATGAATAAATCTGCACTTTCTCCTGCTCTTTGAGTTACCCTGGAGAGTTCAGCTATATAGACTTCAGGCTCTGTTCTGAAGAACTGAGTGTGAAATTGTAGCTCCATCTCCTGCCAATTAAGGACAGAATTTTTGGGCAATGTTGCATACCAGGTGAATGCAGTTCCTATCAAACTATTAGGAAATAATCTTAATTTAAAATTAGGAAAATTCTCAAAGTTTGCTAACTCCCCGCATTGTAAAACGAGCAATATGCTGCAGTGTTAATTGTCCATTTTCCCTAGAGAATAGGGAAAACTCAGGAACTCTATAGCCTCTAGGATAAGGATTATCCCTGTCTATCACATCTGGGTACGGCTTGTGAAATTCTGGGCAGCCAACTTGACGTAGACCAGGCCCATATAGCTCCTGTACAACATCCCTTACCGCATCCAAGTCAACTCTCATTGGTGGTGCTTGAGGCTGTGGTATGTATGCCTGGGGAAAATTCATTTGGCCCTGGGGAAAATTATCCCCCGTGCCTTTTTCTTCATGTTCGTACACCCCTGGCTGCAAACCTGGGTTAGTCCCGCAAAAAATTTGTTGGTTAGGCTTATTATTATTTGAATTACTATTGTTTCCATTCTGACCATTAGGGCAGTTAGGAGTAAGTGATTTATTGTTAAGCCCCACCTCATCCCTCCTGTGTGGAGGAATATACCTGTCATCAGTCACTGGTTGCACTGAAGGAGCAATCTTTACAGAATTGCCAGACTCTTCCAAGGCTATATCTGGTTTGGACACAGTAACATGTTGTTTAGGCGACTGGTCTTTCATTTTGGAATATGTTCGCACAGTCTCCTGAAACATTTTTTCAAAGCCTTGTTTTAGAGTATTCTCAAAGCTTTGCTGCAGAGAATTGAACATTTGAGGTACTACATCCAGAAAGGCTTTTTCAAAATTTTGAGAATCAGAACTTTCAATAGTGTTAACAGCTTTCAATTTCTGACCTGACTGATCAGTAGGTGCCTCATCCTTGTTTTGGCCAAAGGCACCTGATTTCCTTCTGAATATTCATCACCTACTTCTTCAGGTGTTTTGTTGGTTGAATCACCAACGTTAGTCACTTCTTTTCTACTTCTCAATAATTTTGTCATCTTGATGAAACGGGTCCCACCAGGTGTGCCAAAAGATTGTTGGCTATTTTTATGATTTGTGTAGTTGCGAGCGTGCCAGAGGAGTGAATCCTCAAAAATTGACCTGACTTCTTTCAAACGTTTGTGAATTCCCAAGCGCCTTTACCACAATTTTCTTGGATTTCAGAGATGAAAATTGATTTGTAAATAAAAAGTGATTTGAAGGATTGAAAGTGAAATTGTATTAATTTGGAAGCTTAATACAAAAATGAAGTCTGACAGAGCTGATAAACTAAAATTTTAAATTTGTAGATTGGTTTTTTGTATATTGATATAGATGTTGTAGATATCCTTCTCCAATCATTCATCCGCCTTTTATACTGCTGGAATTAATTTCTCCAAATAATTGCTCCAGCTGAGCAGTCTTTCAGTTTGAAGAAATAAATTCACATAATTGCAAAGCCTTTTTCCCCACGTCTTCTGAGTGAATATGAACAATTTACTTCCAGAATTTTCTTAATTCTTATTCTCCAGCTTAATCAACTCTGCAAATTAGACTGTAGTTTGGGTTTTTAAATTTTAATCCAATTAAAAATAATGGACCAATTAATTAAAATTAATGGATTTATTCATTAGAAATAATGGGCTAATTAATAAAAATAATGGGCTAATTATTTTTAGCCCAAAAATTAATTTAGGCTCAAACACACTCAATCATTTTTCCTAAAGGATTATAAATTCTATTTTTTAAATTTTTCTTAACTAAAATAATATCATACATACTCCAATAGTAATTTAATACTTCTCAAAACAAATCCTATTATATTTAAAAATAATGGCAGTAAAAATTAAAGAAAATAAAACTAATGTAATATATTTTATTTTTAATTTATTTAGTTACCTTTTCCTTTTTATAAAAATTCTTATTTTAAAATTCATATATTTTATTCTATATAAAACACTTTAACTATAAAATTAATGAATAATTAAAATGTACATGTTTCATTATAAAAATTTTATAATTTTTAAAATTATGTATACTAATATTATAAATAAATTATTTACATCTCAATGAAATATGAAAAAGTTGAAAAGGTATATAATTTTTTAAAATTTTTGATAAATTTAGTGGAATTATTTTGGTAATTCTAAGGATGTAATTGGTTAAAAATAAAATTTATAGATATATAATAGAAATTTTTTAAAATCATAAGGACTAAACTGAATATTTATAACTACTCAATTTACTAAAATTAAAAATATAAAATTGTAATGTGACATAAAAAATGTATAAGAATGAAATGTCAAGAAGCTAAAAGTACAAGAAGGTTAGAAAGTTTTTCTTATATACATTTTTACTTGATTATTTGTTCATTTCAATATTTTTACTTGTTATTGTGTATGGCTCATATATAGCAGTAAGTAGACAGATGCTGGAGTGTAGAATGCAGTACGATATATATTACAAATATGTACCATACTTATGTTGTTATATATACAACATGTATTTGTAATCCTAGAACACAGTTTCTGAATAATAGAAAAACTCCAGCTTTTCACTCCCGAGAACGTAGGCACATTATCGAACCTCATTAAATCTCTGTGTCTACTTTTCTTCTTTATTTATCTTTACTCTTATTTATTACTGTGTTATTCCGCAACGCTTGTAATTGTCATCTTTGTTTTTCTAATAATTTATATAAAGTCAATAATTAGTAATTTATAAGATTAAAAGTTTAAAATTATGTGTTATAAATGAAAATTTTTCTTATATTTATATAATTTATATTAAACAATTTTCTACTAAGTTCTAACTTCACTTTTGAGTTTATAAATACCAATTAATTGTTGAATTAAAGAAGATGTGCTTATCAATTAAATTATTTTTATAGTCAAAATTTAATACTTATTCAAATTATAAAATTCAATTAAATTTGTAAATAAAAATTTTATTGTGAAATTTATAATCATCTTACCTTATATGCTCAAATTATAAAATTTAAATATTAAAATAAAAATAAAAATAAAATTTATAATAATAATAATAATAACAACAACAACAACCAACAACAACAATGTAAAAAAAATATACATTCTTATTAGTAATTTATTAATTACTAATATTAGATAAATAAATTAAAAATTAAACTATGTAGTTTTAGTTAAAATTAAGTAATTTCATATAATAAATAAAAATAATAAAAAAATATATTAATTTTTTAAAATTTAGATGTAATTAACAATATAAAATGAAGTATTTAAAATTTGTATTTATTTTTATTTTCCACTTTAAATTACCTCAAAAATTATAGAAAATGTGCAAATACACCCTTATTGTTTTGAAAATGGCACATTTAGACCCCTCATATAAATGGTGTTAATTTTTTTTTTGTGTTAGTAGGGTCCACTGTATCTCACATGTATGAAAGAAATACTAGATAAAGGTGTATTTTAACCCCTAACGTTTATATTGAGGAGCAAATTTGCCTTTAAAGAAAATTTATAAACATTTAAACACAATTTTTTTTTTAAAAAAAAGTTTAAACTTCTCATCTTATAAAAGTGTTAAAATAAAATTTCTTTTAGATACTCGTACTAATGCTAATATGATATTTAATATATATATATATATATAATTTATTCTGCAAATATTTTTAAAAAATTGTATAAATTCAGTAAATTCTATTTTTTTTTTATAATTGAAACCTTTTTTTTAAAAAAATATATCATCTTATATAAAAATATTTTGTTTAAATATTTTTAAATGGGATATCAACCTATACAATTTTTTTGAAAGGACCTATACAATTATTGTAAAAAAAATAAATTCACATAAAAAATTATATGTAAAATTTTTAATATCATATTAGCATTAATAAATTTTATGAGTATGGAAAATAAATTGTACTTTAACATTTTTATTAAATGATGAGTTTAAGTAATTTTTTTAAAAAAAGTTGTGTTTAAATGTTTATAAATTTTTTTAAGGAAAAATTTGCTTCTTAGTATAAATGTTAGAGGCAAAAATTCACCTTTATCTAATATTTTCTTGGCATAATACATACATGGCCCCCTATATTTGTCTTTTTTTGTCAGTTTGACACCTCAACTTATAGTTTTACCATTTTGACACATGAACTTGGCTAAAATGCAATTTTGAAACCCTTGTCAGCACATGTGGCATGGAATAACAAATCAGCATGTGCCACATCATAAGAGTTTGATTGACCAAAAATTACAAGTAGAGGTGTCAAACTAACAAAAAGTGACAAATACAGGGGGTGGTAGATGAATTACGTCATCATATTAGTGTAAATTAGTGCATTTTAGCCAAGTTCAGGTGTCAAAATGGCAAAACTATAAGTTAAGGGTATTAAACTGACAAAAAATGACAAGTACAGGGGGCCATGCATGTATTATGCTTATTTTCTTTTTATACCTGTCAGACATAATAGACCCCCCTAACAATAAAAATTAGGGATAACTACTATTTTTCCCCTGTATTTTGGCCTAATACACTATTTCATTCCTAACATTTGAAAAAATATTTATTCATCCCTGACATTTGTAATTCGTGTACTATTTCATCTCTGACAGATAGACTAATAAGTGTTAACTGTTGCAAATATCAGGAATGAATAAATATTTTTTCAAATATCATGAATGAATTAGTGTATTAGGTCAAAACACATGGGGAAAATAGCAATTCTCCCTAAAAATTAATGCCGTTTATAAGAGGGGGTAAATGTGTCGTTTTCAAAACAATAAGAATGTATTTACACTTCTAAAAACATAAAAAGCTTATGTGAAATTAGAGTAAAACATTAAAGGTGTATTTACACATTTTCCCTCAAAACAATTTGAAATGAAAAATATTTTGATTTATATGTTCTTAAAATTTCTCCATATACAAAAATTTTTCTTTTCTCTGTTTTGTCTATCATGGTATCCTGGTATATCTTGGGCTTCATCTTATGTCAAGCCTTTCAAATTGCACAAACTTTTTCTTGTACGGGCCCTTTACAATTTGCTGGCCTTCTATGTGTATTGATGATTATCTAATTTAATATAATCTACTTTATTTGACCAAAAAAAAAAAATTCTCCATGTACCATTTTGGTGGTGTACTATTAGCCAGCGAATAAAGAATAGAATGGATGGGTAAAAGAAAAAAACAAAATATTAATGATGATTGATATTTGCATGAGTTGATTGAGAATAATGAGTAAGTTGAGAATGATTATGTCTAATTCAAAAAAATGTGAATTAATGAAAGTTATTGATGACAACTTAGAAACCAAGGCTGAAAAGAATGGCAGCCACTTGATAATGTCAAAAGAACACAATAACAAAAAAGTCCAAAAGCTCCTCCTAATCTTCTGTTTCAAAAAGAAGGGGCGACTGGCGAGTATCACAAAATGTATACGCACAGGAGAGTACTACTGTATGTGTCAAAAGAGCCAAAATAGCCGCAGAGACTGTGTATTAATTGTCCTTTCTTTTTATAATTTTTTTTATTGTAAATTGACTCCATCTGTACTGTTCAACTGACACACTATGAAGTCATGCACTGCACTGCATCTATTGAACTCAGTTTTGAAGTTAATGCACAAAACCACGCATAACCCAACACAACCCGATGCACACACTCTCCCTCTCACTTTGAAAAGGACACCCTTCTCTTTCTCTTTCTCCATAGCTCCCAGTCACACTCTCCCAAATCACAAAGATATGTTATTCTACTATACACAACCACACCCCCTGCTCTTTCTTTCTAGCCTACACTTTCCCTTCTTTCACTATTATTAGCTTTCTCTGCTCAAAAGTCTGCAACTTTAGCCATCCAGAAAGCTTAACACGATTCTAACACTTATTTAGCTAGGCAAAAAATACCCAATACCCCAAACAATCTTTCTTCAGTTGCTGCCACCTTTTTTTTTTTTTTTTTTTTGAAACCTCCCTTAACACAACCGACAACCCAAGTTACTTCAAAAACATCTCTTACTGCTACTTCTACTAGTTTACATATATGAACTAATAATAAAGCTTGTTCATTTTGTTTTCTCAATGACTTGTAGTTTTTGTATTGAAAATCTTGTTGGAGGGTGAATGAATGGGTTGCATGGTCTCTCAATTAGCTGCAAAATTTGCTTTCTTTCCTCCATCTCCACCTACTTACCAGATCAAGAAGAGCGACAATGGCAAGCTTATTGTGCTTTCATCACCATCTTCTTCTTCTTCTTCGATGCCACTTCCCCTTCCTGATGATAATTCATTTGATGTGTTATTGATTGATACAAAAAGAGGGAACAAGATTGTTGCTTTTTATTTAAAAAACCCATCTGCAAGACTTACTCTTCTTTACTCTCATGGCAATGCTGCTGACCTTGGCCAGCTTTATGACCTCTTTGTCCAGCTCAAGATCAATCTCAAAGTTAATATCATGGGGTTTGTGTTTTTCTTGCGTACTTATGTTGCTTTTATTTATTATATATCCTTTTAAAAAAAATGCTTTCTTTTCTTCCATTAGATTTGTAAATGCAGTGGAACATCTCTTGGCCTTTCCACTGCATTTGTCCCTTGTGGCTTTTGGATTTTATTGTGTTTAGATCTGTGATTACTGGTTAGGGTTTTATTAAGATTGAATCTTGATTAGTTGCTAATTACTTACCCTCAAGCTCTTTAAGCTTTTTATTTATTTGTTTATTCTTTCTTTCTGCTTTTTTTTTTCTTTTCTTTTTGGTGCAAAATTATTTATTTAAATAGTTTTTATTTATTTATCTAAATAGTTCTAATGTTAAATAGCACTATTTTTCTTACTTTTTCTTGTTCTTCATTGTTAACTCTTATAATTTACCGTCCTAGGAGTAAAATTCCTCTTTTCTTTTATTTTAGACTTTTGTGCCTTTTGGACCTTGCTGGATGCATATATATATATATATAACTTTATTGTAATTTCAATCTGTTTTTTCACTCGTCTTTTTCATGTACCGTCCATTCAATTCTATATTTCAGATCTTTAAAACAGAATTTATCAAGTTCTTTTCTGTGTGTTACCCAGATGTTTTTTCAACTTATTTTACATATTTTCATATCAGAAACACATGAAACTGTGTGATTGATTGGGTTATGAGAGTTGTGTGTTTCATTGTTTTTTTAGATTGGTTTAAATGGTTTATCTGAACTGCACTTTCCTGATCTTTGATTCTTGTTTTTTCTTTTCATAAGTTGTTTTTAGTTTTATATTGCAATTCCTGCATTTTCTTAATTGGTTTGCATTGTGATTTTTGCCATCTGAATGCTGTGAGTGCAGATATGATTATTCTGGTTATGGAGCCTCTACTGGTAAAGTAAGCTGTCATTCCTTCAAATAAACTTGTGACTTTTATCACATTGCACTCATGTTATAAGCATTATAGTAATCTGGAAAGCTTAAACTGACCATTTAATGCGAATGTTCTGCAACTAGGAATTGATTTGGATAGTTTGTATGACAATTTTGGTTATGCATACTGAGGATGATGATAAAGGTTTTTGCTTCATGTTTTGCTTAATAAGAATTTGGTGGTTGAAATGGGAGAAAAGAAATTCAAGAACTTTCAAAGGAATGCAGTCCAGAGAAGGAAATGTATCTCAGAGAGAATCCTGTATGCATTGTTGAGTTTCTGAAGACCATATTTCTGTTTAAGATTACTAATCTTTTCAATTCATATCTTGAAAGAGAATTCATAACTTTTGAGTTTCTCAAAAACACAACCCCCAGAATAATTTATCTGGACAACACCTCTGAGTGCCATTGCGGCTGAACCCACTATGAAAGAAAAAAAGAACTATGTTACGTCTGCAAACAATGCTATACGGGAAGGCTGGCTGGGAGTACGCTCTCTCTTTCTCTGCCAAACAAAACACTCCGCTAAGTGCTTCTTCAAGCCAGACCTCTAAAATTTCCCACTGGGATTCCCAATACTACCAAATTTACATCAGATTTGTAAATCTTCTATTTTGAGTTCCTTCTTGTATGCTTCAAACGGATTTCCATCATGCCTAACAAAAGTTATCAGATTGAATGCTGGCACTCTACAGAATTTACATCAGATTTGTAAACCTTTTCTATTTAGTTCCTTCTTAAATGGTTCAAATAAATTTCCATCCGTGATTGAGGAAAAATATCAGCTTGAAAACTTTCTCATATTAGCTAAAGTATGTTGAAGATGCAACTCATAGCGACAATTCATCATTTTGATTCCCTTGATTATCCATCAAATATGTTAGTATCACATCTTGGCTTAACCCATATTTGACTCTCTGCACCTTTATTTTTTTCTTGATTTACCCCCTGCAGTTTAATTTCCATAGATTGATGCCCTGCACTTTTATTTGTCTGTACATCGACTCCTCACTTTTATTTTTCTATCCATTGAGTCCTTCTGTTAAGAATGAGTATAAACGACATTACTAACATATATCAAAATTTCTTATTTGGTCCTTAAAATTTTTAAAATTTTCAATAAATTTGTATATTTTAAATTTTTGACAAATTAATCCTTAACATTTTTTGAATGACTTTTTTAATTTTTTACTTTCAAAAAATATATTAGTTAATTGTTCACTTTTATATATTTAATTAATAAATTCATAATTTAAACAATTTAAACTTCTAATTGAATATTTTATTATAACATAAAATTTTGTTAAGTTTGTCTTTTTATTAACTATAATCTAATACTAATCTATATTATACTAATTAACATATTTTAACATTAATTTAATTTTAAATAAAAAATTATTAAAAGATGCACTTATTTTCACTCTAGAATTTTTATGTACACTCAAACTTTATCTTTTTTAATATAATAGCTTAGACTATTTTTCTTAAAAATTATATGAATACAATTTTTTTTTTATTTTTAAAGATTTATTACCAACTATGTTTTTGAGGTATAAAAATTTTCTATTTGTTAAAAATCCATACATATACAAATTTTTCATCATTTATTTTTACTTAAAATTAGTTAAAATAAATCTATTGAAAATTTTGCTTAAATTATTTTACAAAAATCAAATAAAAATTTAAAGAATAAATTTATTATTATATTATTTAGATTTAATTTTCATAAGATGTTTATCATTTAATACTAATTTTATATTAAAAAATAAGTATGAATAAATAAATTATATCTTCAATTGACAAAATTTTGCAAAGGAAGTAAATGATTAAAGTGCAAGGGGTAAATCAAGAAAAAAATAAAAGTGCAGGAGATCAAATATGGGTTAAGCCTCACATCTTTGGGTTTACTTGGAAAGTTTTCACATCCACTGTCTCATGGCTGATCATGGTGTCTCAGTGGATCAAATAGGTAACCGGAATGTGTCGTTGTCTGTTGCGGGATGGGCTATTGTCAACCGCTTATCTGTATTTGTATGTAAGAGTTGAACTTTTATTTAGCTTCACTAATTCATAACAGCATGCATGTTGTCTTTCAAAATCAGATGCCGCAATGCCATGAGATCATTGATAGATTTCGATTATGTAGCTTCCTCCTTGCTTTGAACAGTAGTAAAGTATCCTATAGCTTTGATTCCTACCTACTAGTAGTTGCACCGAGGCTGACTATGACTGCCACACCACCATTTCAAATTGATGATCTAGTTATCCCCATTACATTGCTATAATGTCCTGATGAATCAACATAACGTGAAAATGGAGTAGCTGCATCTAAATTGGCTTTAGTAGGATTAACACCTCTTCATTCATCTGCATTGAAATAATGAAAGTATAGCTGTTTTTTTTCCTCCAACCAATGAGGATAGAATCATCTTATTATCACTATGTGGGATTTGTGACATTGATTGTTACTTTAGAGTCATGACTTTTGCATTCATTGAGTGTAAATATTTTAGACTGTCTTACAAGTTGTGTTATGTTTTTTTTAGAATTCAGTCACTGTTTAGTGATAACCTTCTAGAAATTTTTTATGAAGATATTAACTCTGTTTTGTGGTTGTGGCTTGTGATGTGCAGCCAAGTGAATCTAATACCTATGCGGATATTGAAGCCGTTTATCAATGTCTTCAGACAGAGTATGGAGTTAGTCAGGAAGACTTAATTTTGTATGGGCAGTCAGTTGGTAGTGGTCCAACATTGCACTTGGCAGCTAAGTTGCCAAGACTGAGAGGTGTAGTTTTGCATAGTGCTATTCTCTCTGGTCTTCGTGTGCTCTGCCATGTAAAGTTCACATTTTGCTTTGACATATACAAGGTGAGTGATTTATCCAGGTTCACGCAGCTTATCATATATGTCGTTGGTACTGTGGCTGTTCAGCAGCTACTGTTGTATTAAATTTCATTGTTGGACACTAATGTTTTATTGCTTAGTTAATGAGTATTATATAACATGCGTTAATATGCTGCCTGTGCTATTGCTTTACAATTTTACACTTCTCTTATAATTGCAGAACATCAACAAAATTCGGAAGGTGAAATGCCCTGTGCTAGTAATACATGTAAGTTTCTTTTTCTTTTCATATCTTTTTGCTTGTGTTTGATTTTCCTTCGCATCTTTCTTTTCTCCTATAATCACAAAAAAGAATATGCCAATCATTTGATTAGAAAGAATGTTATGTTCTTGATTAGTTTTGGAGGACTCCAAGTGAGAATTGCTTTTCTTGTAATTCAGTTTGATAGAACCTTTGTATCGCGTGGATCTTTCTGTTTAGATTGATTGTCCGATTAGTTATGTGATGGCAGTGCTAGTGTAACATCTCTTGTAAAACATGAATCAAAATTATAATTACAACTTATGCTGATGTATTTTTTCACTCAAGTTAAGTTAATGCAGCTATTATTTTGTTTTTCCTTGGGAATCATGTTAGTTTGTCATGATTGAAATTTGTCTATTACTGGGGCAATTGAAAGCAGATTTTAGACTCTGTTTGTTTGCAGAAAATATTGTTCCGGAAAATATTTTCCCTTATTTTGTAGTATTTGGATTACCAAAGAAAATAAGTCAAAGGAAAATAACTTCAAAACAAGGGAAAATGATTTCTTATTCTAAGGACGGGAAATCATTTTCCAATACTTTTTCCAATGCGTTCTCTCCTCATTTATTGCTTTCTCTTTTATTTTTCAATGTCTTTTCTCCTCATTTATTGTCTTCTAGTGTTGTAGCCAAATATTGGAAAATATTTTTTGGAAAATAAATTTTCTAGAAAATATTTTTCAAAGACAAAATATTTTCCGCAAACAAACGGAGCCTTAGTCTATTGAGCCAAACATAGAATGCGTGAATTAGTTTGGGAATTTTTTTTGTTAAAAACAATTGGGAATCTTTTTGTAATGTCAGTATTTCAAAGAGGAAAAAGGATCTCACTATTTTCTTTTCGAAATGTGTGCGTGTGGAAAATTGCTAGTATCCATTTGGTTCATGTTTATTGAAATCACTTCAATGCTTGAGTGACTATTAGTGCAAAATGTGAGAATTTGAAGAACTAAAATGTTTTACACAATGTTGTAATTTGGCATGAAAAATGCAATTGATCTTTAACTTTTGGTGTAAAATGTGGTAGAAGTTAAATACCATTGTATTCTAAGAATTCAAGTTTTGTATTATATTATAAATTCTCTGTGCAGCAAAAAGAAAGAAAAGAAGAAGAAAAAGGTTAGAATTTCAAAAAAGGATAATTAGACGATTTTCAACATGCAATAATTCCTTTAAATTTAAATTGATACTAAGAAGTAAGAAGTGTCTAAAATATAATGTCCCAAATGTGTAAATCCATGACCTTTTTTAGCACTTTTTCCCCCCCTCCTTTTCTCTAGCATGGTTTGGCAAATGCGCATATCCTATATTCATATCGAGCACTCTCCAGCTCTCTGTAGTGTCTATTGTGCATGCTTCATAGATAGAATGCTTTAAACAAAACATGACACTTTCGACCATTCTATGAATAAGTTAGATCATTACCTGCCTTAGTATTAGTCAAATTAGTACTAGTAAAATTTGTCCCAATTTTCAGAACAATGTTCACATTTATTGAGCTTGATTCTTTAAATTATTGTTTCAGTTCCTAATATGGAGCTATTGCTAGAACCCTTGAATGTACAGAACTGGTTTGTGGAGTTCATTAAGTACTAACTCTTGCGGACTTGCATCATGTCTTCTTACAGGGTACAGAGGACGATGTTGTGAACTGGTTACATGGCAGTGGACTGTGGAAATTGGCAAGAGAACCATATGAGCCATTATGGATTAAAGGAGGTGGGCATTGTAACTTGGAATTGTACCCTGATTACATCCGCCATCTTTGCAAATTTGTTCAAGAAATGGAGAGCATAACCACAGAAATAAGGCTCAAAAAGATCAGGCAGAAGCTCCGCCTAAAACCAAGGTCTAAAACTGCAACTTCTAACAAGTGTTGTAGATTTAAACTGTGGCGACCAAGATGTCCTAGATGTTTTAGGCCAAGGTGCATAAAATGTTTTGGTCACCTCAAATGCTCGGAATGTTTGAGGCCAAGGTGTGTTAAATGTTGTCCGCAGCCCAAATGCCCAAAGTGTGTTAAATGCTGTCCGCAGCCCAAATGCCCGAAGTGTGTTAAATGCTGTCCGCAGCCCAAATGCCCGAACTGTATTAAATGCTGTCCGCAGCCCAAATGCCCAAAGTGTTGCGTACCCAGTTGCTGTTGCAGTATTAAATGTTTACCCAGTTGCTGTTGCAGCATTAATTGTTTGCAATGGCGGTGCTGTACGGGAATACACAGTGGGAAACAGGATGGCTGCGAATCATAACAGGTTCTGTACAGATTTTTCTGAATATACTAACAACCTCTAGTCTTGTGCATCATAATGTACAAAAGACGAGGAAGTAGTTTTCTTTTAACTTTGTTAGAAACAATATAATTGGGTATCTCCATGGATGTTGGTATGCTCTTCAAAGTGGTAATTTTAAATGGGTTTGTTTGGATGTTAATTTATTTAATCATTTCTCAGACCCTTTTGAGGGGAAACTGCATCAAATTTTTCTCATTTTATAATGAAGTAATTTGTAATTTTCTTCAGGACTGCTCTTTTGTTTCAAAATATTTCAGAAAAGTCCTTGTTTATGGCATATTTTTCTAAGTAGACAATTAGAATCGGTCGATGGGCATGGTACATAACATTTAACCATTTTGGATTTTTTTTTTTTTGGCCTGATGGGTGTCACACTAGGATGCAGAATGTGTGACAAGAAAAAGTACGTCAAATTTTCATTATGAAGATCTAATATTGAGATTTGCATTTAACATAGCCATCCCATTTTATTTCAAGTTCGTTCTATTTGTTGGAGTTTAATTTGAAGAAAAAGAAATATAATAAGAAATTTTGGCGGTAAGGTTAGTGATGTGGCCCTATAAGACCAACAACATTGCGCCACACTAAATTTTATAGGATGTTTGTGGTCGATTCTAGTTATTTCTAGGGCTGATTATGGATACTTAAGATCTCGAATTGTCTCAACTGTCTTAAAAGACTGAATAAAAAAATTTAAAATCGAAAATCTTTGTTGATCATTTGATTTTTTTTGTGATGCAGCTTGTAGCATGAATCATCAATATATTTGATTATCAAAGATAAGCAAGTCTCATTTTAACGACCTAATTCTAGGGGTGGCCACAATTCGGAACCGAACGATTTTGATTCGAAGGTTTATAGAACCGAACTTGAACCGTACTTTGGATGGGCCGGTTCCTATTCTGAACCAAATTTCGGTTTTAAAATTTTTATTATTTTAGAGAGTAGTAGTAGTAGTAGTAATAATAATAATAATTAGAGAGTAGTAGTAGTAGTAGTAATAATAATAATAATAATAATAATATTTTAAGTTTCTTTTTTATCTAAAATCTAGTTCGAAACCGCCAATTCACTGTTCAAAAAAATTTAAACCAACCCTGAACCAGTCTTCACTCGGTTCCGAGCCTGTTCAAACCCGGTCCGGTTCAGAGCCGGTTTTTTACGGGTCGGTTTAGAGCCCGTGGCCACCCCTACCTAATTCTTAATCTAGAGAAAAACAAAGCAAAAGCTTCATTTAATTTGATAAAAAAAATAGTTATTACCTTAGGTATAGTTTGGGTGTACTAGGAACAAAAATAATTATACAAAACAACCAAATAAGAAGAAACTTCGAATAAATAAATTCAGTTGTTCGCAATGCGTAGTCGTGTGCTTATGATGCCTAAAATTCTTACTCTCAGGCATAGCCGTGTGGATGAGAACACACAGCTATGTCTGATTTCAAAGTATCAAGTTTGATTTGTTTATACTTAGACAACCATGCAATAAACAAGCATAGTCATGTTTGCCTTAGACACATATGTGCAACAAATGCACATAGTCATATATGCTTCTAGATTTTTCACTTGACTTGCTCATTAATGCCCCACGTTAGTCACATCCACTTGAAGAGAACCCATCCTCTAATCTACACTGATGTAAATTATACACCTCCATTGAAATTGGATCCTGCTCTATATAACTAATATCATCCTGACCTTTTACTACCAACATGTGCACCTCATGAGTCTTCTTGCACTCACCTTTATGTTCGGAATCAGTTATGCTATGTAGGTATCAAGACTTGTGTGGTGAGCACAAACCTAAAGAGGGAAAATTTCAAAATTTTGCTTAACATAACCATTCATCACATGAAGAATTCCAATCCCAAGGATCCAATTTGCATTTAACACATAGCTAAATATCACAACAACAAGTAATCAACAACCTAGAAATTCTAAGTTATAAGAATACTTACAGACTCCTAAGTTTGATGTAGACCACAAGTATTCTACAAGATTTGGATCCTTTGGTTCAACTCTTGAATCAAATACTTAGCCTCCCAAGTGTTAGGCCTC
>CATIWK010150453.1:0-12926 GCA_949634005.1 Mallotus japonicus | reverse complement strand
TATTAGGATATATATAATAGTGCTTTAGTTAAAAATAATACTACAAAAACTATATAAATATTTTATGTTTAATTTTTTAAAAATAGAATATTTAATAGTGTTACAAATTAGTTTTTAGGGGTGAATACTCAAATATTAAGATATATACATATCAAATTTTGAATTTAATGATTTTAGAGATTAACATTTAATAGAATAGATAGTGATATATTGGGTGCTACAAATCAAATGATGCAGTGCTACGACAATGCAAATTGAAATAGACTAAACATACATATATAATTGGGCAATATCTTTATCAATATAAATTCAAATCATGTAATTTAAGATGCTGCTTAAATCTAATATTTAGGACTATAGTTTTCATGTTTTGAATTTGAGTTAATTCGATTGGGATTAGGTTGAAGAAAGTGTTATTAGTGGCTGCTTCTGTAAGTCCGAATATAAATAGAATTATTTTTCCTTATTTAAGTATGATATCGATTAGGTTTTATTTAAGGTTATTTCCCACAAATAGTTCGAGTGGTAAAAAGTGTGGACATTTAGTTTGAGGAGAGTAGGGTTCGAACCCCCCACCCTCCTCTCTTCCCCTTATGGTGTTGGAAAATAACCATTTGTACTAGTTAAAAAAAAAGTTTTATTTAAGGTTTGTCAAGTCTATGTAAGATTTATTTTCTATAACTTTAACAATAATAGGTAATGGAATTTTATAAATAAAAAATTGGAGATAATTTTTTTTTTTTGGTTACTTATTTACCCATGTGTTGTTAACAAAAATTGGATTTGTGGCGAGCGTCTATATAAAACTATTCAATATATTTTTTAGACAATAAATATTATGGCATTTTCGCAATATAATACTTTTAATTTATTTCTTATTGATTCAAAAGATTTAAAATTTGTGTACTTTTTGTTGTTTGAACTAACTAAACAAGAGATGTTCAGCATGTATAATTTTAAAACTTAATTTGAATGTTTCTTGAAAGTATAAATTTGAGTTCATATTACTCAAGTTCAAAGAGCAAATCTTCTACCAAGTCCTCAACACAACTCTTCATTAGTCTTAACACACATTTCAATACTTCAAAGGATAAGCTTTAATTTAACTTCATCTTTATAAGTCAAAAAAAAAAAAAAAAAAAAGATGACAAAGTTTATGAGAATGACGAGAGAGACAACAAACCACATCGATGTAAATTTATTTTATGTAGACAAATATTACAAAAACAACACCACTTTAACAACAACCACATACAGGAAATCAGAATCCTGCTGCTTAACACACCAACCAGGTTCACATATACATAGATATATGTCCTGGCTAGAGTTGATCTCAACTCTTTATTATAGGAATTATTTTAGAGACTCTTACAAATTGACTTTGTGGTGACTAACGTCACAGAATATTCAGGCAGTTGGAGGATCTGGGACATAATCATCCAGCTTCCAAGATCCATCATCCAGTTGAATCATAGCCTTGTTCTTTTCAATCCACCACGAACTCGGCACTTTGTACTCATCTTTTAGGGCATCTATATCTTTATTCAGAAGTTTATAATCTCGATCGACGACCAAACAAGCATTTCCATGCGTTAATCTATCAACTCCATGAAGGTAAACCTCCAAGTTATGTACTGTTTTCGTGGCATCTTTCAAATATGGCGACTCGGTAGTATCGATCGTCAGCTCTTCTCCGATGGGTTCATAGAAAATCGCAGGAACTTCGGTAATCATGTCCTTGGCATTTGAAATTCGTAAGATACAAAGAGGCTTGTTGACTTTGAGTTCTTCATAGACCTTCTTAAAGCCTCCATCTCCAACGCGAGGGCTGGCGAACACAATGGCTGTGACAGGAATTGCCTTGTCCGTCTGGCCTGTGGGGTTATTATAGTTATTGTATACAATGTCCACAGCATTCAATTGTGCAATTGCTCCACCCAAGCTATGGCCTGTCACAGTGATACTGACTTCTTCATCCTTGTATTGCTCCACCAATTTACGGATTTCCTTTAAAACCTGCATAGATTGTTAAGGTCATTTTTAGGCTCCCACTTGGGTTCAAACTTTTATATATCATGCATATGTATATACAGAAAATTTAACAAGCAAAATACTGAAGATTGATCACCTGTTCTCTAGCGCTAGTGACAGTGTAAGGTGAAGTTTCATCTTTTGTTGTGTAGATGGAGTGAAAGCCCTGATGCACTTTAGGATTATTGGGATTGTTTCCAAAAATATCAGGAGTTAAGATCAGCATAGCATTAAGATCCTTTACTGCTTCAGCTGCGGTTTTGGTTCCTCTCCAAGAAACCAAAATATCTCTCTTTCCAAGCACAGCCTTTCCTTCATCTGTTGCCACGGCCACATAAGCGAACCAAGAGACTTCATGTGCAAGGATGTTCCCAACATTGAATTTAGATTTTCCATAAATGAAGTTAGTCACTGTGTACTTGTACGGCTTGCCCTTTTCCAAGCCTACCTTAGAGAAGAAATCTTCCATAGGATAACGGCTAAATCTATAGCCCTTAGCCAGCTTCTGGTCATTGAAGGCATCGACAATTGCTTGGGCTCTTTCGCCATAGTGAATGATGATATATTTGCCCAAATCAAGGTTGAGAGGGTACAATAGACCTTCCCAGTTGTTGTCGCTACCCAGACTCATTATTGCTTTGACTCAAGAAAACTTCGATTTCTTTACAGGCTTAGGTTTATGTGAAGATGGATGAAAGTGAACGGATATTGCTCGCTTTATATAAGACAAGAGTAAATATAGAAATAAAAAAGAAAAAAAATAATAAACATGGAGCATATTGCATCATTTATAATACATATTCTAAATATATATATATAATTCACAAATTTAACTATATTAAATAATATGTACTTAAAATAAATAATTTTTTATTTTAATATGTAAAACATTTTTTAAATCTTTTAGTCATATATAAAATATTCACGTTAAACATCACACGTTCGTATATGAACTTAAAAATAAATTATCATAATTTTTAGATTAGAAATAGGCATGATTAGTTTAGTTATATATACTTTTTCTTATATTTTTATTTTAGTTAAATTATATTTTCTTTTCACTCTTTTTGGTAAATTTAAAAATAAATTTAATATTTTTCAATAATAAAAATTTAATTATTTTATTTTATTTTATTTTTTCAAATTTAATATACATAAGTGAAAAATAATTTTTTTTAATAAAAAATAAAAAAAAATCTTATATGAAAAAATGGCATTTAAGTTAATTTACTGTTTAAAATAAGACACATAAGCATTTAAACATGTAAAACCTATTATAGACAACATTTTAGAAATTTTTTTGCAGGTTTAGACACTTAATTGTAAAAAGAATTCTTATACCAATGAGATATGGAAAATGTAAGTGAATTGATTTTCAACACATCATGTAATTTGGAGCTTCAGCTGGTGGACAGTTATATGCTCTCTTAATAACAGGGCGTGAGAAAAGCTTCTGGGAGTGATATGAGCTTGTGTCCTGGAACTGTTAAGAAATACAATGTTGGTATAAATGCGTAGTTGATGATTTTTTCCAGAAAGGAAAATGTGTTGATGATATTAGTTAACTTTGAGGGAAATTAAGAGTAGCATGTGGTTGTACCGGCTGACATTCACCTGAATTTTCCGTCAAGGTCATGATTAAAAATTTTGAAATGGAAGTAATAAACTGCAGTTAGGAATCTAATATTATCACTCTATATATCTTATATATATATATATATATATCACCATATATCTAACTATTTATGAATCATATTATCTATCATATATATATATATATATATTGTTGAAATGGCTGTATGTAGTTAAAATTTGATTATGTTGGTGCATGTAACCTTAATTTCTTGGATTAGTTTTCCATGATTTTGGGCTAATGTAGCACATTAATTAGCCAGTCAGTCTTTATTCACTTGTCTGATATAAAATAAAAGTTATTTAATGTTGTTGGTTGATTTGTTTAGACATGTTAGGTGGTTTCTTTTGTATACATTACATTTGTTAACTGGCTTTTTTTTTTTTTAATGATTGATTTCATAAAAAAATAAAAGCATATCGATATAAAAAATCACAATCTTTTTGATCTTTTATACATTAAAACTAGACTTTAAAATTTGGCAAAATTAACTTAATTTGACATATTATTTGTAATTTTAATACAATTGTAATTTAGTCAAAAATTCAAAACTAAAACACATACATGACATTTGAGGTAAATTAGTTAATTTTATTTTTATGACCCCACGTTCATATGAAAATTTAAATCTTGAGAAAAGAGATCAACATAATTTTTACAAATTGAATAAAATTTTCTCATTTTTATTATATATATATATATATATATATATATATATATATATATTATAATCACTCGGATTGCAATGTAACTAACTATTATAATTGGTACTTAGATAGCATAGACGTGGAACTCATAAAATAAAGATTACCTCAGATGTCATGTGCGTATTTTATTTTTTTATTTTTACCAATTTTTTTTTTTAAAGACTAGGAAGTGAAGGGGGAGTAGGAGATTGAACCCATGACCTCACCTTATAATATTCATCACCTGAGCCACTAGACTACAAAGAGAGGACTTATTTTTACCAAATTATAATTGTGTTAAAATTACAAATAATATGTCAAATTATAATATATTATTTTTATATAGAAGCTTTTTTTTTATCAGTCTATTAACTTTTTTTTAGTTGATTAAAGTGGTTTAATTTTTCATTATAAGAAAGATAGCATAGGACGATGGTCGAACCATATTTTTCCCATCTAAATGTGACATCTAAATATTCACATTTTTTACCATATGGGTTACAAATTGAAAGACATTTTTATCTGCTCGAATAAAATACCACATGATTGCAGAGGCCTTAACAAAATAATGTGTGACTCTCTAACAGAACAATTTGGATAAGAAGAATTATTTAGTCATATTCAAAAGCGTCAGGACATTTCCTTTAATGGCACTCAACGAGTGATTCAAATATTTGATAAAAAAAAAAAAAGAAAGAAAAAGTGATTCTAATATTTCATGATAAAGAACAAAAGTGATTCTAATATTTCATGATAAAGAAGAATTGATTCTTATACAAGCCAAAAAGAAAAAAAAATTATAATTTCTTCTAGAAGAAAGGGGTTCTAAATATATTATGCTCTAAAAAGAAAAAAGTGGCTCTAATATTTTATGACTAAAAAAAAAGTGGTTTATTATTTAGTGACAAAAAATAATGGTCTACGAACATCTATTAATTTAAGTAATAAAAAGTTTGAATTCCCTTAAATAAAGTTTTGTATTTGAGTCTTATATATAGAGAAAATAGATGTTAGAAGAGTTTTACCTCTTTATCAATCTTTCTGACTTGAACTCCTAATTAATCAAAACTCTTATAACTACCGGATACTAAAGATATTAAATGAAAAATTCTAATAATTTAATGTGTAAAATTCAACAAGACTATGGAATTTTAACACTTTATGCTTATTTATTTTATCAGACTCTCTGTTCAATTTATAAATGATATATCAATTAATAATTTATGCAATTTGTTTTATTAAAGAGTAAATTACATTTTTTAAAAGGTTTAATCTAATTTGTACATACCTCTCTTTTGTTTCAAAATCGAATTTTTACCTCAATTTTATTTTGTTAACATTTAAAGACTTTCATTAGAGTTAAACCATTTTTCTGTTCAGTGCTATATATATAAAAAGACTAAAATTCCATTTCAAATAGTAACATAAAAAGATTAAAATTCCTTTTCAATATCATAATATATTGTTAAAAATATGTAATTCATTATTTTTATATCAAAATCCTTTAATATTTGGTATGTTCATAAAAATAGAGATTCACTACTTTAACTCAGGTACTACATGCGCATTTTATTTTATTTTTTATTTTCACCAAATTACAACTGTACTAAAATTATAAATAACATGTCACATTATAATATATTGTTTTTTATCTGAATGTTGGACCTTTTACCACTTAAACTATGCGTGAGATAATTCAAAATAAAAAAAATGTTCACTTCATATTCAATTGGGGATTTTTGTTCGCATCAAATGTCTTATATTTGGTTTCAAAAAAAAAAAATGTCTTATATTTTAGAGTAGAATTTAATTCATATTATGAAGTGATTTATACTTAATTAATAAAAATGAGACCTATATTTTTAGATGTAACAAAAAATTTTCATATTCAAAAGTGACGGTAACAAATAAATTGAAAAAACACGTTGAAGGAGATTTCAGTCAGTTCGAATAAAATACAACATGATTGCAAATGCCTTAACAAAATAATGAGTGGCTCTAACAGAACTACTTGGATAAGAAGAGTTATTTAGGCATATTCAAAAGCTTCCAGACATTTTCTTTAATCACACTTAACAAGTGTTTCAAATATTTGATAAAACAGAAAAAGTGCAAGGTTCTAATATTTTATGATAAAGAACAAAAGTGATTATAATATTTCATGTTAAAGAAAAAGTGATTCTTAAACAAGAAAAAAAAAATTTATACTTTCTTATGATAAGAAAGGGTTCGAAATATATTATGCTGAAAAAAGAAAAAAAAAAGTGGCTCTAATATTTTATGACTAAAAAAGTGATTATAATATTTAATAATAAAAAGTAATTGTCTATTAATATATGTTAGTTTAAGTGATAATAAATTTGGATTCTCTTAAATAAAATTTTGTGTTCGAGTCTTATATATAAAGAAAATAGATATTAAAAGAGTTTTGCATTTTTATCGGTCCATCTGACTCAAAATTAATTAAAAATTTTACAGCTACTGGATATTAGGGATATCAAATGAAAAAATTCTAATAGTCTAATGTGAAAAATTCGACAAGACTATGAAGTTTTTAACACTTTATATGACTATTTATTTTATTAGACACTTTATCCAATTTATAATAATATATCAGTTAAAATTTTATACAATTTCTTTTAGGAAAGAGCAAATTACATTTTTCTTCTTAAAATTTGATCTAATTTATACATATCTTCTTTTTGTTTCAAAATCGAATTTTGTCTCTGTTAATTTTTATTCTATTAACATTTAAAAACTTCCGTTAGGATTAGACCCTTTTTTTTTTGTCAAGTGCTATATAAAAAGACTAAAATGCCCTTTTAAAAGAGAAAAAGCTATAATTAACTATAAAACACTAATAATATTTTAGTCCTTTATATTTAGTAACATTAAATATATATATTTTTCACCTACTGATGATATGATTCAACAAAAAAAAATTGAACCATATTATTGATATTTTATAGTTAATTATAATGTTTTTACTATTTGAAATGACATTTTATTCTTTTTATATATCACATAGCTGAAGAAATGTGATATGGATGGAAAATTTGCAAAATTTTTATTCATATGATTTATGATTTTGATTTTGTCAATTTTTGTAACTTTAATGATATTTTATTCATATTTCAAATATTTTAATGATACATTCGAAATATTTTTCATTTTTTTATAATTTTTTTTCAAATCAGAAACTTTTTATTCATATTATAGATATTTTTTTCGATATTATAATATATTGTTATAAATATTATTAAAAAGATATAAATCATTATTTTTATAACAAAATCCTACAGTATTTGGTGTATATCCAAAAAAAATAAAAAGCGTGACTCTAACATATTAATTTAGATAAGATTATTTACTTGTTTCACAGGCATCTAATGTTTGGTCTTACTTAACAAGTTATTTTATGGATCTAATGTTTTATGATAAAATGAAAAGGTTGTTCGAATACATTATGATTAAAAAAAAAAAGCAAAAGTGGTTCTAACATTTTATCATAAAGAAAAGTAGTTCTAATATATTATGATAAAAAATAGTGGTTAAGATATTATGTAAAATTCATCAAGAAATTCAAATCCACGCAGTTTTAATAGTTCCATCTCTAGTTTTGGATTCCATATCGCTAACTTAGAATGTGTGTGTAGCATATATATTATTCTGCATCTAACAAAATTCTCATGGTTTTGTTAGATGGCGTGCGATGTCACTGTGATGTGCGTGTGTTTTAGGTTATTTAACTTCTCAAAAAAAGAGAAATATGTGTGTGGTGTGGATATGTGTAAAGTTTTCGTGATATTCTATCTTTGGTCTTGGATCTCACATTGCTAACTTAGAATGTGTGTATGTAGCATATGTACCATTCCGCGTCTAACAAAATTATCATGGTTTTGTTAGATGGCGTGTGATGTCACTGTGCTATGTGTATGTTTTAGGTTATTAACTTCTCAAAAAAATAGAAATATGTGTGTGGTGTGGATAGGTATAAAGCTTTCATGACGTTTCATCTCTGGCCTTGGATCGCACATTGCTAACTTAGAATGTGTGTGTATAGCATATATACCATTCTGTGTCTAACAAAATTGCTATGATTTTATTAGATGGCATATGATGTCACTGTACTGTGTGTGTTTTAGGTTATTAACTTTTAAAAATTAGTTTATGACTATCTATTTCATTCAATCTTTGTTGAATTTATAATTATTATCAATTGTGCAATCTCATATATATCAATTAATATTTAATTCAATTTGCGTTATCAATTTTTTATATTTGTGTTTTCTTAAATATATAGAGAGAAAGAAATAGGAGAAAATAATATTCTAAAAATAATTAATTAACTATTATTATTATTATTATTATTATTATTATTATTATTATTATTATTATTATTATTCACTCTTATAATTTTTAAAGTTATGTATTATGGTCTTATATTTTTTTCTTATTTCAACTAAAAATTAAAATATGACTGAAGTTTCTTAAAATTTTATTTATGCAAGATAGATGTTGAAATAATAAATTATTCTTATTTTACGGATCTAATGTTGGAGTTGACAGTTTCGTGAAATAGCACCGAAAGTGTTGGCAAGAATTTACCATGGTGAGAATGCAGAGGTTACATTAGTGACTTGGGGAAAATTTTCTTCAGATATAGAAGACAATATCTAAGAGAGAAATAGTTGATCCTTTTTGAACCAAATTTGGTATGCAGGATTAGGAATGAGAGTTATTGAGTTGATCTATCAATAAAGCCAGTTAGATCTTGTGAATTGAGAAGATTGAGGAAGCAATTGTGTTTTCCATGCTAGATAATTTCTTGAGTTAAGTTTGATAGAGAAATTCAGTTATGTAGAGGTTGATGAGGGTAAAGAAGAAGAAGTGGCTGGAATGACTTGAGTATTTGTATCTGATGTCATTAGACTCTGATACCATGTAAAAGGCACTTGAATGGTAAGTGTTTTATCTGTATTTTGTATTGATTGAATCTCATAATAATACACAGCTTGTTTACAAATATATATATATATATATATAATGAATTCTAGAGGTATTTGAAGTTCAGTGGATAACTAAGACTAAACAACTAATAACAGAATCAGTCATGCTTCAACAGTTTAAAATTATTATTTAATTGCACCAAATTTATATGGTATTGTGTTGTTTAAATAATTAAAATTGTTATAATTATTTTATATCTTTACAATTAAAGTAATTACACATGCAATGCATATATCAATTTGCAATTTTCAATAACAAAATATTTTATTTAATTAAAATTTTAACTTAATCAATTCTAGTTCTATCAAGTAAATTATTCATATCATGTTAATATTTATCTTTTTAATATTTTAATATATATAGTTTAGATATATTTTAATTTAAATTAAATTGTATGTTATTTAAATTATTTACAAATATTTCATCTAAATTAAAATTATAACTTAATTAAGCCTAATTCTATAAGTAAATTATTCTTATCATATTAATATTTAACTTTTTAATATTTTTAATATATATACAATTTAAATAAATTTTATATCTCATAAATTATAATATTAATATATAATTTTTGTTAAGAAATTAATTTTTAAAATCTAGTTAAATGAATAAAATTATTAAATATTGTGTTTATATTATATTAAAAATATTCTCATCATATTAATATTTAATTTTCTAACATTTTTAATTTCTTTTCTTTAATATGTTTTACTTTATAAATAAATAAATTTTTAAAATATATATTTTAAACTATTTTTAATTTTTATTTAATTTAATTAAGAAATTATTTTTGAAAAAAGTTGTATATATTAATATTATAAATTTTGAAATATAAACTATATCTAAATTGTATGTATATAAAACATTCGAACATCAGCACTTCACCACCAGATGACTGGTGGTTGATACTTAAACTGATGTTTAGGTGCTAAAAAATATAAATTAAAATTTATTATTCAAAATAAAACAAACCGAAAGTTAGATGACCATGGATGAATTTAACACTAATTTTTCTTTTAATTTATAAATGCCATATTGTGTTCTAATAATGTTCTACAATCCATGATATAAATTTGAACATAATCTAAAAATTATGTTGTAGTGCAAAAAAAAAAATAAAAAGCTATGAACAAATTTAATTAGCACTTTTTAGTCAGATTATATTTATTCAAATGACTATTTTATTGGACATCAAGAAGGTTCATTCAATTGGCTAAATAAAAAGGTTGGATCCCAAATGCATATTTTATGACCGTTCAAAAGTGACAAATCGTGAAAATGGAATCAAAATACAGTGTAATTGTGGGATTTATTAAAGACATGGAATTAAAAAAAAAAAGTAGCTAAGAATATTATCACTTTTGTTTTTTGAAATTAGAATATTATTAGTCCAAGCAAAGCATTTGTTATAATATTGGGGAAAGGTCCAATTTGGAACTTGGATTTTTGACCTAAAAGCACGTTGGACCCTATATATATATATATATATATATATATATATATATATATATATATATATTGTCTTAAATTGGAAATTTTAAATTGAAAATATAGACATATTGAACTTTTACTGAGTACAATCAAATTTTGTAACTTTTTTTTAGTACAATTAAATTCTATAAATGAATAAAAATCTAATTTTAATGGATATTAACAAATAAAATTGATAATTTTTGTAGAAATAAATATATAGCCTAATTATAAAATTTTCAAAGTTTTTGAACCTACAAAATAATTTTTTTAAAAAAATTTAAAATTAAGTGATATAAATTTCAAATAAATAACCAAATTTATTCGTTGATCTAAATAGTAAATTGATAATTGACCTAAAATTTAATTTTAATGGTTGAATAAAAAATTTTAAACTTTATTCATTAGTTTAAAATTTTAAATCTACACAATAATTGATAAATGAATTTTTTTTATTCAGCTATTAATTAAAGTTAAATTTTAGGTCAATTATCAATTCGCTATTACATTAATGAATAAATTCGGTCATTTTTTTGAAATTTATATAACTTGATTGTAAAAATTTTAAAAATTTAAGAAAAATTTTAATTAAAATTAGTTTATAGGTTTAAAAATTTTTAAAATTTAATAATTAGGTTATATATATATTTCTAAAAAAATTATCAATTTTATTTGTTAGTATCCATTAAAATTAGTTTTTAAATTAGTTTATAGGACTTAATTGTACTAAAAAAAAAATTATAGGATTTGATTGTACTTAGTAAAGGTCTAATATGTCTAAATTTTCAAAACATAAGTTTTGATTTGAGACAAAAAAAAAAATTGGTTTAATGTACTCCTAGATCAAAAATCTAGTTCCAAATTGGACCTTTTCACTTATAATATTCTATGACCATCTTTATACATTAATTAAGTTATACCAACTTTTGTCCAATTCGCAACTTATTGGTTGGACAAAAAGGTTGCCATAGTGTATTTTCTCACTTCTCAAATATTTTACTTTTGTGCCTTTTTTTTTTATTATAACCTAAATTTTTATTAATTATAATATTAAATTTTAAGATTTACAGTGTTAATAATTACTTTATTTTTATTAATTTATGATATTTGATTATTTGGTTAATTTTATTAAATTTAATTAATTGTTAATATATATATATATATATATGTATGTATATATACATTGTAGACACCCTCTGTTTGGGCCTGCAACGAAAGCCCGGTGATGAGCAAGTCCGTACTTCGGATGTGAGAAGAGTCCCGAACCTTCTTAGAAATGAATTCCAAAGCTTAAAACCTAGCCCAAAATGACCAGGCCTAAGACATAGACATTGAACCCTAGTCCGCTAGCCTTCAAGCCCAAACCCAAATTGCTAGCCTTGGGTGAAGAGGCGATCGTCTCAATGAAGAGGCGACGCCTCTTCATCCTAGTTATCGGTAAGGCGACGCCTCATGACACCTGTCCTATGCAGCAATAAATGTCATTTATTGCTGCATTTAACTTAATCCCACTTGTTTTTCCAGCTGCGTTTTTTAACAAAAACAAAGACTTTTGGGGTTAAGAAGAGCTGGAAAAGAGGGGAATCAATGATGAGAAATACATGGTAGAGAATAGACTTGGGGTTTTGGGAGAGAGAAAAGAAAGAGGGTTTTAAGTAGAGATTGAGATGGATATAAGAAGAGGCTAATCATTCTTGAAAAAAAAAACGTCTTGGAGAGAAAGGAAAGAAAAAAAAACTAGGAGAAATCAAGAAGAGGAAGCAAGAGAAGTGATTCTTAAAGCTTAAGGAGACTATTCCTTTGAAGTAGAGGGGCTCTTGATAGCATTCAATCATCAAAACAAGCTCTGAGGGCTGAGTTAGGAGCTTCAGGAAGTCTTCATTCAGTGAGAATCTTTACTTTTTAAGTTGTTAAGTTTCATTTTTATATAAAGAGCATAAATTGTTAGATTTTAGTTTCTCTTGAGTATTTTGTTGTTTATGTGATGTTATATGCGAGCATGATTGTGTAAATACATGATATTTAAGTGATTAAATCTCTGTTTTGTGTCTATTCGCATGTATATTTGAGTTACTTAAGTTTAAAGAAAGTGTGTG
>CATIWK010150451.1:0-26613 GCA_949634005.1 Mallotus japonicus | reverse complement strand
TGGTATTTATTTGTGGAAATATTATTTTTGGAATTAAATTGAATTTAAGTGAATTTTTGGTATATATAATTAGTTAGTATGTTTAATGATGAATTTAATTTTTGGAATGTATAAAATAATTTTTGTAGAGTAAATTAGTATTTTTGTTATTTTTTTTAATTGTTAGTTAATTTCCGGAAATTTAATATGTTTATATAAAAATTATAGAATTTAGTTATTTGAGTTAGTTAATTATAATTAGTGTTAAAATGTATTTTCATGAATTTTTGGAATTTTACAGGTAATAATTTTAATTATAGATATTAATATGTTTTGGTTAATTTTTAAGTAATTGATGATTTAATTGCATTTAGTGTTAAAAATAAATTTTTATGAATCAAATTCTATTGTTAGCTTATTGATATTAATTTTCGGAAATTAATAGAATAATAATCTTATTTGTTGTTTTTAAGTTTAAATTAGTTATTTGATAATTTTATTATATATTTAAGTGATTTAATTAATTATTTTACAAATAATGATAATTTAAATTGATTATTGATAATTAAACGCTATTTAATTGCTTAATTTTGAAAAATGGATTTTTTAAATATAATTTAAATATTATGGAATTTATTATTTATTTATTTATTTATTTTCTTTGTAAATAAATATATTTTATGCTTTTATTACGTAAATAATTAATTTTGATATTAATTAGGGTTTTTATGATTTTTGGATGAAATATTAGTATTTAATTATTATTTATAGTATTTTTTATTACTGTGTTCGTGTTGAGCTCGGTTGGGGCAATTTGAGTAGTTCGAGGACCCAACCCGAGTAGTTGAGCTTCTGTGATATTTGAAGTGTGTTTGCGTGCAGGATCGACTCTACTTCGGTAGAGGGATGTCTGTTTTACAAAGGAGATTCTGCCGAATTTTTGGTAGAATTCTCGTAAAGTGTGACACACAATCTAGCGCCGGTCATGACTCCCCGATTTGGGTCGTGATAGAGAGGGAATCTAGAGAGATAAGAGAGCTAGAAGAATAGTGTTGAATCGAATGAATAATATGAGGGAAGGTAAGGAGTATTTATAGAGGATGAGATACTTAAACCTGAGAGGAGTAGGACTCCTTCTCCTAGTATGATATGTCTCTATCTGGATTAATTGCTTCCTGATCCGGGAGTCTTCCTAATGAGGGACTCATTTTCCTCTTTGGAATGGACTTCTTGTGCTGCAAGTTACTATTATTTAGGAAGATATTTATTAATTAGAATATGAATATACCTGTGGGGTATCAAGGAGTCCCCCCCCCGAAAGTCCATTCAGATATTTATGTCCGAGAGTTCTGAGTGTGAGAGAAGATACAAGACACTCGGAAGACGCCGGATGTGTGCTAAAGGGTGAACTGAGGTGGCCAGCCTCAATCACTGATGCTGAAGATGCTCGGTACCGAGACTTAGAGTGCCGTTGTCGATGCGTAGAGAGAAGAGAGTGCCAGCTGGGCTTAATTAACATGCAGTAAATGATTAACCCGTCCCATAAATCGGATGGAACCAGCCGTCGTTGGAGTTTTTTGTGGTCGAGGCTTTATATGACCATTAGGGTCTCTCGGTATTATGAGGCCCGGCAGCCTTCGACCATGAGGTCTCTCGGTATTGTTAGGCCCGGTAGCCTTCGACCATGAGGTCTCTTGGTATTGTTAGGCCCGGTAGCCTTCGACCATGAGGTCTCTCAGTATTGTTAGGTCCGGCAGCCTTTGACCCCGAGGTCTCTCGGTATTGTTAGGCCCGACAGCCTGTGAAAAGCGTGTGCTTAACATGGGAAGCGTGAATGTCGTGCCTGTGAATCTTTTTGAATTTTGAAATTGGTACGTCCGTTCATGTGTCAGAGGACGTGGCGTGTGGCACGCCGATCTTGCAACAGGAGAGTCACGTTTGACGCTTGGGTAACTACACTGATGATGACCCATTTAATGCCATGTATTATGACCAATATGCCCTTTGAGAGAAGAGGCATATTGGTTGAGTGGTAGGGGTAGTGGAGGTCCATCCAGATCCTTCCCTGATACCTTATAAATTGAATCGTTGAGTGAGTAGGAGGAACACTTTCCATTCTTCTTCCTTGCATTCTTATGTTGGGTATACTGTTGTCTTGTCTCCTGCTGTGCTATTGTTTAATCTGCTACAAGCTTTCGCTTCTCATCTTCCAGGTGACAAATCTCTCTCTTCTCCCTGACTTCTATTTTGTATTTCTTGGGTTAAGGGGTGTCAATGGCTCCCAGAGAGCAAGTGGAATCTGACATATTTAAGTCTAGGGTAGAAGAAGAAATGCTAAGATGGTATAGACGAAGGTTTGGTATTCCACAGGAATACATTCTGCACATTACTGATAAAAAGGCACAAGAGCCATATGAGGGTGGCATAAGAATGATTGTTTACCAGGATCAATTGGAGGTGGACTTAGATTCCCCTTAGATCCTTTTATCAAACTTGTCTTGAACAGGTATAACATAGCTCCTGGGTAACTGCACCCCAATAGTTACAAGATAGTGACTGGGTTTATGGAATTAATGCATAGAGAAGGTATAACATAGCTCCTGGGTAACTGCACCCCAATAGTTATAAGATAGTGACTATGTTTATGGAATTAATGCATAGAGAAGGTAAGGAACCAAATTTTGATATGCTTCGGCATATGTATAGCTTGAATAAGAAGAAGGGCGAGCTTGTAGCTGCTATTCCCCATTTGAATCTCTTCTCAAAACTCAAGGACCTACCCAAAACTTGGAGACACAAATATTTTGTAATAGAACATCCATCTGAGTTTTTTAGCATACGGCGCTTGTGGGTAGATGACTGTGAGAAAATGAGGCGCCCAAGAAATCTTCCGGATGTAGACTTAGAGCTAATTAAACGATTACACTTTCAGTGTACAGCAGAGGGTACATCCACTGAGAATTATTGCCGGCTCTATCTCTGTAGAAAGTATAATGGTGAGTGTCAGCCTTTCAAAGGTATATTCTAACTTCTCATTCCCTTTTACTTGTAGATGGTTGATTATTTGACATTTACGGGCGGGATCGTCATTTCAGATACTGAGTCATCGGACTCGGAACAAGAGCTGAATGTCACTGATATGACTTTAGAGGAGGAACCTAAAGTTTGATTCAATCCACCGACTGATGCCTCGCAGGACTTGGTCATACCTCAAGTTCAAAACCAATTACCTGCTACTAAAGCCATTCGGAAGCATCCTAGGGATGTGGCTCCAGATGAAGAGGAGCTGATTGAAGGTAGCAAGCTGTACATCAAGCGTCCGCGTATCGATGGATGTCCGGACATGCCAAAGTTTATTGTTCAGAGAATGGTCCCTCCGAGCCTTCATAATTTAGAAGTGAGGGATCAATACGCCGAATCTCTTCGCCTCCCTACTGATATGCTCCAATGGATGGAGTATAGTTAAGATGATCTGCCAAATGCCCTGATGGCGCATGCTCTGGAGGTGAGATCGGTAATTTGTTGTTAGTCTATTTTGTTTTGGGAATTCTAAGTGTTGACACTATCGTCTCTTGTAGTTGGCTCAAGGGTTACTCTTTTGGAAAGACAACCAGTACTTCTTAAAAAGTGAAAATAGCTTGAAGGAGTAGAAACTCTGTTCCATTGAACTGGACTATGAGAAGAGACTTACGGCAACCAAGTGTGCCATGGAGCTTACTGAGTCTGAGCGAACTAAAGAGAAGTCTGAAAAAGAATCATGCCAGAAGAAGATCCAGGAACTTGAAGGCACTCAGACTCAGCTCACCAATGAAATTAAAAAATAAGATTATGAACTGGGAGCTTTAAAGTTGAAGGTGGCTGAGCTTAAGAAGTCTCAAGAGGAGGATTTGGGCTCGTATCGGAAGATGGTTAGAGGATTTCTCAAAGCCTTCAAATCTAAGGTGAGGAGGGTACTTCACGCTCAGAATCCTGAACTGGACCTCTATGAAATTGAAAAGGTTACTCCGAATGATCTGGCGAAAATAGCCTCGGAGGAGGAAGCTGCGAAGAAATCCGCTTCCAAGCAACGAAAGGAGCAGAGGTTTTCCAAGAAGAAAACTGCTGCTGAGAAACCTTCCTCTGAACACTCTGAAAATCCAAGCCTTCTGTGAGAAGAAACTTCTGTTGGGATGGAGCCTTCTACCACTGATGCTATTGTGGAAAATCCACCGGTGAATGTATCTCCGGATGCAGGATCAGTGCCTCCTGAATCTGAGGCTAATGTAGTAGCTTATATCATTCCTCCTTTGTTGTTTTTTTTGTAATAGTTAAAAATGATGAATGAAGAGTACTTTTTATTAAATTTGGACTTTGTACAATTTCATTTACTGATAGTATTTTCTCAAGCTGTATGAATTCCAATATCTTGGCAATTCTTTGCCTTGCATGTCTTTTATCTTGTATGGACCCTTTGTAGTAGTCTCAGTGATTTGATATGAGCCTTCCTAGTTGGGACCAAGGTTGCCTATTCTGGAACTGCCTTTGCCAATGTCTGCCCTTCTCAATACCAGATCTCTAACTTTGAACTGTCTGGACCGGACGTGCCTGTTGTGGTATCCGGCCACTCTCTGTTTCTGAGCTTCTGATACTATTGATGCATGTTCCCTTCTTTCTTCAAGCAAGTCTAGGAAAATATGAGCATTTATATTATTGATGTCCGAGTCTAATTTCCCCGATACTCAATAGCTAGACGACCCGATCTCCACAAGGATTACTGCATCCATACTGTACGTCAATCTGAAAGGCGTTTCTCCTGTTGAGCTTCTGGGTGTTGTTCTGTAGGCCCAGATAACATTATTGAGCTCTTCTACCTAGTTTCCCTTCTTTTCGTCCATCCTTTTCTTCAGCCCTGCATGATTATTCTATTAGTGACCTCTGTCTGTCCATTAGTCTGGGGATGAGCTACTGAGGTGAACCTGAGTTTAATGCCCAGCTCTGAACATAAAGTCTTGAATTTCTCATTGTCAAATTATTTCCCGTTGTCTATGATTAGGGTATGAGGAATACCAAATATGCAAATAACTTCCTTTTAAAAGAAGTGCTGTATCCAAGCCTCTGTGATGGTTGGGACAGCCTCTACTTCTACCCACTTGGTGAAATGATCAATGGCCACAATCAAGAATTTTTTCTGAGAAGTGGAGATTGGGCATGGACCCAAGATATCCATTCCCCAAACAGAAAACGGCCATGGGCTTCCAATGGGGTGCTGAGTGTTGGAGGGCTTATAAATAAGGCGAGTAAATTGTTGACACTTGGTGCATTTCTGAACTAGCTCGAACACGTCTTTTGACATGTTAGGTCAGTAATAGCCTTGCAATAGTGCTTTTTGGACCATGGAATGATGAGCTTCATGAGCCCCACATATCCCTTCGTGAATTTCTCTAAGCATATAGTTGGCTTCTTCTAGCGACACACACTTTGACCAAGGATGAGACAATGATCTTTTATAGAGTTCCCCGTTGTACATAGAATAATGTGCCGCTATGATCTTCAACTTCTGAGCCTTAAGTTTATCTTCAGGTAGGATTCCATATTCCAGGTATTGAATGATAGGCTGCATCCACCCTGCCACTTCCTGGGTACTCATCACTTCTTCTTTCTCAACACTCGGTTTGTCGAGTTCTTCAGTTAATTCAAGTCTTCTGAACATTTGATTGGCTTCGGATGCTGACTTAGCCAATAAATCTGCTTCTGAGTTCTTACTTCTGGGAATCTATAGTATTTCCCATTGTCCCCCTTCCTCTTCTAGCTTCTTTAAGAGCTGCTTTGCCTTTTCCATATATCTGACTATGCTTGGCCCTTTGACCTGATATGTCCCTTTGACCTGATATGTCCTTTTGACCTGGTTGACCACTAATTGGGAGTCAGAATAGACTTTGAGATGTCCAGCACAGACTTCTATGGCCAATCTAAGCCCTATCAGTAGTGCTTTATACTCAGCAGCATTATTGGTGGCGTTGTATTTAATTTGGACAACATACTTTATACGAATCTTGCTCGGTCCTATCAGGATGACTCCAGTTCTGGATCCCTGAGCTCTGGATGCTCCATTTATGTAAAGCTTCCATTCCTGGCGTGAGAAAAATACTGCTTCTTCCATTGTCATCTCTTGTATGAAGTCTGCCAATGCCTGAGCCTTTATCTGCTGACATGGCTCATAATTAATGTCAAATTCTCCCAATTGAACAGACCATTGAAGCAGTCGTCCAGATGTTTCTAGCCTTTGGAGGATTTTCTGTAAAGGGAAGTTAGTCCTGACGACTATGGAGTGGGCCTGGAAGTACTATCAGAGCTTATTGGAAGTGTGAACGATTATCAAATGCTAGCTTGTCTAACTTGGAATACCGGATCTCCGAGCCTCTGAGGATCTTGCTAACATAATAGACCGGGTTCTGTTGACTCCCTTCTTCCCTGACTAGTACTAAGGCTATAGATTCATGACCAATGGAAAGATACAAGTATAATGTCTCCTCTGGAACTAGTCTGCTAAGCAACGGTGGTGAGGTTAAGAACTTCTGGATCTCTTCAAATGCTTTCTGAAAGTTAGTACTCCATTCAAACTTCATGGAACTTTTCAAGGCTCGGAATAGGGGCAGGCACTTCTTGTCTGAGCATGAGATGAATCTTCCGAAAGCGGTGATTCTACCATTGAGTTTTTGAAGCTCATTAAGAGTCTTGGGAGCTTTCATGTTTGGAATGGCTTCCATTTTCTCTGGGTTTGCCTTTATACCTGTGTGTGAGATCACGAATCCTAAGAATTTTCCTGCCTTCACTCCAAATACACACTTGTCCAGGTTGAGCTTGATCCAATACTCATCCAGTATGTTGAGTATTTGTTCAAGGTCTTTGGCATGTTGTTCTACCGTCTGACTCTTAACAATAATAGCATCCACATATACCTCCACATTTTTCCCAATATGATCTTGAAAGACATGATTCATCAGCCTTTGGTAGGTAGCACCAGCATTTTTTAATCCAAAAGGCATGACCTTATAGCAGTACAAGCCCTCATGAGTAATAAAGGATGTTTTTTCTTCATCTTCCTTCTTCATGGGGATCTGGTGGTATCCCTGTGCGGCATCAATGAAACTATAGAGATGGTGACAGGCCGTTGAATCTACCAGCTGATCAATTATTGGTAGTGGATAAGTGTCTTTTGGGCATGCTTTGTTAAGGTCAGTGTAATCCACACATATTCTGTACTTCCCGTTGGCTTTCTTAACCAAGACCACATTGGCTACCCATTCCGGGTGTGTTACTTCTTTGATGAAACCAGCATCCAGTAATTTTTTTATTTCTTCAGCAATGACTTTCTGTCTCTCATAAGCCAATTTTCTTTTCTTCTATTTTACTGGTTTCACTCCTGGATTGATGCTCAGACTGTGTGATGTAACCCGAGGATCTACTCCCATAATCTTGATTACTCTCAAAGCGAAACTGTCGGAGTGTCTAGTGAGGACTCCACTGATGTCGTTTCTGATGTTCTGATTATCTTTTCTTTTATGATCTATAGCGTCTGAACCTGGTTGACCGGCTCTGGACCTGTGCCTTACTTTTCTATTTCTAAGGACGCCAGGGGAAAAGCTTCAAGCAGGGGCTTGACAGCCAGCTGGTAGCATTGTTGTGCCATTGCTTGGTCTCCGAGAATGGTTATGACCCGGTCTTCTAGAGGAATCTTCATAGTTAACCTTCTGATGCTTGTAGCTGCATCAATTGCATATAAGATGGGTCTTCCGATAATGGCATTATAGGTGAGAGGCAAGTCAACGATGTTGAATAAGGATCGAACTGCCTTCACATCCCTTGTATTTCGATTACCAAATTCAACCTCCAACTTTACTACTCCCATAGGTTGGGTTGTTCCCCCATAAAAGCTTGTGATGGGATGTTTGATTGTCTTGAGATCAGTGATCGAGCCTCCCATGGCTTTGTAAGCATTCCATGAAAGTATGTTAACTGCGCTCCCCTCATCTATCAGCAGTCTTTTCATAAGATAATTTTGAATGTACGCACTTACAACCAGGGCGTCATTATGGGGATGCCGAGCGTGTTGCCTATCTTCTGAGCTGAATGTGATAAATGGCTTTTAGAATTGGCTTTCTTCCTTTCGGGTCCTTTTCATTCTTTTCTCCTTTGGCACTTCTCCTCATACTATCATATTTATGACCTCAGCTACTTCATTCTGACCCTTTTTTGCTTTAGGTTTATCACCACCTTCATCTTCAGAGTTTCGGTTTCTCCAATTATTATTAATGAATTTGCCAAGTTTGCCATTTTGTATTAGCTGCTCTATGGCTCTTTGTAATTCTCAACATTCTTCTGTCTCATGTCCATACTTCTGATGATATTGGCAATGGAATCTTCTGTCTGCCATTGCCTTCTTGTTGGGACTTGACTTCCTAGGTAGGGGTATTCCCACTCCATTTGCTCTGATCCATATAAGGACTTATGATCTAGGAGCGTTTAAAGGCGTGAAACTTTCAACTTCATTCCTGAATCCTCCTATCGGACCCCTTGCCGGGCCCCTAAAGTAAGGTCGTTGAAGTTTGGGCCTGCTAGGTTCGGATCTTTCCTCTTTTTTAAAGGGGGCTCAGTCATCATCCCTTCGTAACCTCCTGTCTTCGTCAAGTTTTATCAATTTTGTTGCCATAGCCATGACTTCTGAGAAAGTTGTGGGCTCCTTAGTCATAATCTTATCTTTAAGTTCCCCCAGGTGTGTCCCAGCCTTCATTGCTTCGATAGCCACCTCATCACTTAAGTTCTCTATCTGCATGGCAACTTTGTTGAATTTGTCTAGGTAATTTCTTAGTGACTTTGTGACTCTCTGTTTACACATCCGGAGATCATTTATATTCTTTGCCGGTGGAATATTGGTGATGAACCGAGTTCTAAACTTCTCCACAAGTTGTTCGAAGGACGTGATAGAATTCTTGGGTAGTTGATGAAACCATCGTTGAGCAGTTTTGGTAAGCGTGCTTGGGAAGATGCAGCATAGGATCCTATCATTCACATTTTGGAGCATCATCTTAGTCCTGAACGAGGAGATATGGATGATTGGGTCTCTTGTTCCATCAAACTGGTCCAGCTAAGGTAGTTTGAATTTTGATGGAATCTCGGTTTTGAAAATTCTACTTACGAAAGGTGTCGTTCCTTCTAAGACACACTCATGCTCCTTTCTAGGCCCAGTCTGAGCCTTCTGAATTACTTGTTCAACCTTATGTGCTATCTGAGACTCATCCAAACCAGGGTGGCTTATGATGGACTCTCCTTCTGGATCTTTTTGAGTTACTTTTTCCCTCGCTGGAGCATTATGAGTTACGATCGGTGGTGTAATCATATTGTCTGTTGGATGAGTGGTCCCTGGATTATTATCTTGGATTAGAGCATTCAATTGTTGTTGCATTAGTGCCATCTGAGTCTGAAGGTTTTGGATCATAGCCTCTTTACTTATTGGAGGTTGGTTATTTGTTTCTGTCACCGTGTTTAGGTCCGGTGTGTTTGTGATAGGGGTTCTTAGGAGGCTTGGGAAGGGTATGGAAGGAATGGGATGGCTGGTATAATGTAAAGGAGCATAGTAAGGAAAGCTTGCGCCTGTGGTTGTCCAACCTAGGGTAATTTCGGATGTTGGGTATATGGTAAAAGGAATTTGGGATGATGGTCCTGCATTATGAATAAAGGCTAATAGGTCAATAGGCAAGATCAGGGCTGACGGGTTGATTGGAGTAATTGGAGCTGATGGATTAATGAGAGCATTTGATGATGTTCCTGGAGGATTGATGTGAGTATCTGTAGTTAGTGGGCTAGATGTCATTTTGAAGGTTTTGTTTTAGTTTTAGTAGAGATTGATGGCTTAAACTCAAGAGGTTCCCACAAATGGCGCCACTTGATAACTTGATTCCAGAACCTCCGAGTCCTGCGGGTCAAGCAACCAATAAAGAAGTAAGGTAAGATGTGGGGTTTCCCCCACAAACCCTCCGATGCCTAAGTCAGAATGGTTTGAGAGAGAATCTAGAGAGATCAAGAGAGCTAAAAGAATAGAGTTGAATAGAATGAATAATGTGAAGGAAGGGAAGGAGTATTTATAGAGGATGAGATACTCAAACCTGAGAGGAGTAGGACTCCTTCTTCTAATAGGATATGTCTCTATCTTGATTAGTTGCTTCCTGATCTGAGAGTCTTCCTAATGAGGGACTCCTTTTCTTTTTGGAATTTGGACTTTTTGTACTGCAAATTACTATTATTTAGGAAGATATTTAGTAATTTAGAATAGAAATATACTTGTAGGGTATCACAATTAAAAGATAGAATAATGAAATTTCAAAGAAACACTTTAGTTTTGACTCACAAATTAAACAACTAAATTCACCAAATTTACACCCTAAAAACAGGATTTTTTTTCAAAACTAACTCTCCGCATTTTACTGTCTTCCCGAAGCAGCTAGCCACTTGCACATAAAGTCCCATCTAGTACTTATCAAGTTAAATTTTCTTAAATTAATCATATTTGCATAAAAAATTATTATCACTAATAATTTTTTTTTTTTAAAAAGGAAATTTAATTGTTATATGCTTGGCGCAGTCTTTATAATTTAGTTGTTTTTATAAATTATTTTAACTCAACTACATAAAAGAAATAATTTGTGTAAAGTTTGGTGACTTGGATATGGAAGTGATAGTAGTTATTGCGAACTTACAATAAGGCAGCAGCTTGCACAATTGGTTGGGATGGCAACTCCTTTTGTAATATTTGACTACATTGAATCTTTTGTGAGTACAGTTAAGTTTGATAACTTTTTTAAGTATAATTAAGTTCAATAAATTTTAAAAAATTAATTTTAATCATTAACTAACAAATAAAATTTATAAAATTAATTTAAAAAAATATATAACCTAAGTATAAAGTTTTAAATATTTTTAAACCAATAAAATAACTTTTAAATTTTTTTTAATTTTAAAAAGTTACAATCAAGTGATATACCTTTCAAAAAATGACCAATTTTATTCGTTAATATAAATAGCAAATTAATAATTGACTTAGAATTTAATTTTAACAATTGAATAAAAAATTTTATTCATCAATTTAATTTTAACAGTTAACTAATAAAAAATTGTTTAGATTAATAAAAAAAATTTTAAATTGATGAAATTTTTTCTTTATTCAACCATTAAATCAAACTTTGGGCCAATTATCAATTTGTTATTTATATTAACAAATAAAGTTGGTCATTTTTTATATGTATATCATTTAATTGTAAAATTTTAAAAATTTAATAAGAATTTTTAAAACATATTGTATAAATTTAAAAATGTTGAAAACTTTATAATTAGGTTTATATTTTTTGAAAAATTTTATCAATTTTATTTACTAGTTAACCATTTAATTTTTTTTTTCATTTATAGGACTTAATTGTACTTAAAAAGGTTATAGAACTTTATTGTACTCACAAAAGACCCAATATGATTTAATATTAAAAAGAAAAATTCTAATTGGCTAAAAAAAGTCCAATATAAAATTAGGGAAAACATCGAGGTTCAGTTTGCACTTCGGCTATTAAGAAAAGAAGTCTTTTTACCTGTTTTTTTTTTTTAAGTCGGAGTTCACTAACGGAACTGAGCAGTATGGACAAAAGGTTCAGTTTGGCCTTTAACATGTCCTAGGAAATAAAATTATTTAGTCCAAAGTTTTTTTTTTCCTAATAATCCAAAATTAAAATAGTAATAAAAAAGAAAGCAATGCTCATCAGTGGTGTTTTACTAATAATAATATTGGAAAAATGTAGCATAATAAATGTCAATTGTTGACCATAATCAAGCCAACAGGTCTTTCTGGAAATCCAATCTATAAATATAATCCAAGCCAATGATATAAAATGCTCATCAATGGTGTTTCAGTGATACTAATGATGCAAGAAATGAAAAGTGAACTGAAGTTTTGAATTATTTTTTGGTCAATCGCAAAAATTCCTTATACAACAAAGATCCAGCAAACAAAGACAAACCTTAAACAATAGAACAACCACCCTGACAAATAATGCTTCTCGGTTTATCGACTTGCTCATGTAAAATCCTTCCTATCTCTAGCCGTCCAGCGTAACATTTGTCAGGATTCCTTCATAATTGTTACTAATAAAAAAAATTCAGTGTTTGAACTTAAGCACTGCATTGAGTCATTTTGACTTTCTTTTAGCAAAATCCAAGATTGAAATCCAATATTCTACTGCTCCTAGAAGATGCCAAAGCATTTCTGTCATCACCATTCAGGTGCATGCAACCCAAGTGCAGCAGTAGCGCAACAATTCCCAGTGTGAGGCTATTCTTCCATTACTGTCCATCACGATCATATAATATTGGATGGACTCCACACTCAATTATCGCGTCATAACAGCATGATCTACTGTCAGTATCTTCAAGGAAAAATGAAAAGACCACGGTATCCATAAAAAACTTGCCCACAATGAAATCTCTACGCCAAAGGAACAAATGCCTTGACTTAAGGATAGGTATTATAGAATTATCAAAGTAAGAACGCAGAGGAATATGCCAATTGGGAAGACTACTGGATCAACACTGTAAGTTAAGATAAACTCTGAACGTAAACTCTCTGTTGCTTGCTATATGGAAGAAGAGGAAGAAGATGTTATGTGGGTGTGGAGAAATGGAGAAATTTATAAACAAAAGTTGGAATATTTGAGATTAAAAAGAAAAGTGAAGAGCCATTAAAAGAATAGTCAAGTGGTAACTCATATCTAAGGACATTTTAAGGTTCGAATTATACTGTTGTCAATTTAAAGAAGAGAGTTACTTCCTATTGTGCAATCCATCTATGTCTAGGTATGTGACTTTTCTATTAATTAAAAAAAAAAAAGTACCTTCAAGCAAAGAGACCAATTAATTGGAAATGGAGGAATGCCCTCTGCTTAAAGTTCCTAAAGCCAATAACGCGCCTTCAAAAGGTGCCCTCTAATTCGTAGCAATTGTCCAACATCAAGCTCTGAGTTCTGAATAGGAAATGAAAATTGAGCATTTAACAATTAAACTTTGGATCAAACTTCTAAGAACCTTTTTTTTTAAAAAAAAAAAAAAAACCTTCTAAGAAAGTCGGTCGTCAATTAATCTATATATATATTAAAAGGAGAAGCACATTTCCTCCTTACATCACGTTGTGACACTTGGCAATAATAGATTACTTGAACAATGATTTTGTTTTAATTAACTTCAACAGTTACTGGACAAGGTGCCTATTCATACCACAAACAATTTAATGAAATTATGAAAAGGTGCCTACTCATAAAATTCTTTCTTTTATTATCTTTTAAAAACTCCATAGACAAATTCTTAAAAATAATAATAATAATAAAAAGGTGCATATTCATAAAAATTTTTCTTTTATTATCTTTTAAAACCAATTTATTCTCCCCAAAAATTTTTATACTCATATTCGCTCAAGTTTTTCTATCCTTTTGTTTTAGCAAATTCATGTAAGTTTCTTATTCGAATAATTCAAATTCAAGTATTAAAATTATTGTTAAAAAACATCTGCGCTATGCGCGGGCTGTCGATTAGTTAATGTAATAACAATTTACTTTTATTAAGATGATTTAACCTTTTTTAATTTAAAAATGAAGTTTTTTTTTTACTCTTTTGACTAAGAGTATAGATTGAGGGAAGAGTAAAGAAAAAAAAAAAAGGAAACTAGAGGGAAAGGGAATTCTCATTTTTCGTTCACTATTAAAAATTCTTAGCACAGAAAGAAAATTAAAAAATATATCTTCTAATTCCTATCTATATTGTGAAAAGAATTACATTACAAATAAAGGTGTAATAAATTTCAGCTCTTACAAAATATTGAAATTTAAAAATTTAATTTTTTTAAACATTTTTCATTCTTTATTTTTGTTAATTATTTTTAAGTTGTCAAACAAAAATGTATATATTTGAATTTTATGTTTTTATTGATCCCATTTCGACCTTAATTTTTAAAAATTAGATTACATTCGACCATTTTTTAAAAAAATTGTTGCAATTAAATCTTAAAATAAAAAAATAACTTTAATATTAATTAATAAAAATTAGTTCGAATAACAATAAAAATTGATGAAATCACTTTCAAAGTATATATTTATGAAGTTTTTAAATTTTTAAAAATTTTTAAGTTTATAGAAATATATTTTTTATATTTTTTAAAAAGTTAAAACAAGTTGGAAAAATATTTTTTCATAGATTTAAAATTTTTTAAATTTTACAATCAAGCAACATATATAAAAAAAATATATATATATTTCTATACGCTCAATAATTTACAAAAAGAAAAATAAATTTATAGAAAATAAGATTTTATAAATTTTAAAAACCACCAAGTCCCACTCGCGGCTAGGATAATGTTTCATTTTGATGCTCCAAAACTAATAATTATCTCATTTAATAAAAACTGGTAAGGAGGATTGGGCTATGAAGCAACAAAAGCTCTCATAAACTCATTATCTTTAGAAAAGAAACAACCAATTTTGCTGTTAATAGCCTGTTATATTTCCTTCAGCTAACAACTCATTATTAGCAAACAACTACTTATTAGCTAACAACCTCTTCTACAACAGATTTTGGCTCGGATCATCATCATCGGAAGACGACAAACTACAATCATCATCATCACCATCAACAGATAACATACCATCATAGAATACCGGATGGACTTCACACTCAATTATGCCATCATTACAGCGTCTAATTTCATGATTTGTGCCGGCACGATGTGAACAAAGAGAGCGCTAATTGAAGAGAGCACTCAATTATGCTCATCCGAATTGAACTCCTTACACCAAAGGAACACGTGTTTTGATGAATGAAATAGAGAGCTCGAATGTCGGACCACCGCTCCAATTGTGATAAACACAAAGACAAAGAAGGTCCTCTTATTTTTATACTTCATCGTTTCCATCACTGTACTTCCACTTCCTGGGACACATAATTTGAGACTGTTGCGAAGCTGTACAATACGGAACAAATATATCATTACTTCCGTCAAATAAAAATGTGCAATACACAACCAAAATATCCTAAGTTCCCTCAAATGAAAATGCCACTTTTTATTTTTATTTTTCTTACAGAAACTGAGGAAATATTAGGCTTGGAATTCCAGCCTAGAACTCAGGTTTTTAAGATGTCAGTGAAAAGTCTTGACCATTAAGCCAAAGCTGCACCCACAATGAAATGTGACTTATGATATAAGCATGTCTCATCAAATTTCATTAAAAAAAAAAGCATTAAATTATTTTCATATAATATATAAATCAAAGTTACATAATTTAAAATTTTTTAGAAAAAAAAAATTAAGGGCCTGTTTGATTAAACTATTGTTGATAGTTGGCAGCTGTTGTTGTTAGCTAATAGCTGATTGCTGGTGACTGGTAGCTGATAACTATTTGATATTAAGTGTTTAGTAAAATTATAATAACACTTGCTGATAGTATATTTAATTACATATATAGACATTAATTATATATATATATATATGTGTGTGTGTATATATATATATGGTAAAAAAATTATTTAATGCTTATAATAAAAAATATTGTAGATGATTTTATTTATATAATTTTAGAAAAAGAATATATCTACTTTTGCTTAAACAATCTATTTTAAATAAAATACTAATATTATTGCTATCATTAATATTAGAAATAATCAGTTGTAAAATTATCTATTAATATAATTTTTAATTTGTATGGTTAATATTTTTAATAACTATATTATTAATATTTTTAATAATTATCAAAGTAATAATTTATTAAATAATAATAATTAGTTAAAGTAAAAAAAAAGTAAGTGTAAGATAGTAAATATAATTTAAAAAACAAGAGTTGTTGGTGAAAAGCTCCAAATTGGAGCTTTTATGAATTAGTGATGTTTGATATTCTAACAACTACCAGTTCCTTTTCAAAAATATTAACCAAACACTTTTTTTTAGCTGTTGGGAAGTGAACAGCTAACAGCTGCATCCCAACAGCTAAAATAAATACCCCTAAATAAAAAAAAAATAATGTGAAATGGAGGAATGCCCTCCGCTCAAAGTTCCTAAAGCCAATAACGCGCCTTCAAAAGGTGCCTCTAATTCCAAGCAATTGTGCAACATCGAGCAAGAAAATCCTTGAGTTCTGAACAGGAAATGAAAATTGAGTATTTCACATTAAAATTTGGATGAAACTTCTAAGAAAATCGGTCATCAATTAATTAATGTAATAATAATTCACTTTTTCTAAAAATGATTTAACTTTTTTTAATTAAGAAATGAAGCCTTTTTACTCATTTTGACTAAGGGTATAGATTGAGGGAAAAGTAAAGGAAAAAAAAAAAAGGAAATTGGAGGGAATGGAAATTCTCAATTTTCGTTCGCTATTAAACATTTTTAGTATAGAAAGAAAATTAAAAAAACATATATTCTCTCATTCCCATATATAATGTGAAAACAATTACATTACAAATGAAGATGTAAAAAATTTTAAGCTCTTACAATATATTAAAATTTAAAATTTTATTTTTTAAACATTTTTCACTCTTTATTTTTGTTAATTATTTTTAAGTTGTCAGACACACACATACAAGATGCAAATTGGACCTTCAACTTTATTTCAAAATTTACATTTTACCTTTATATTTATTGGTCCAATGTGGACCTTAATCTTTAAAAATTAGATTACATTGGACCATTTTTTTAAAAGAATTGTTGCAATTAAATCTTAAAAATCAAGGAAAAGTTTAACTTTAATATTCATTAATAAAAATCAGTTCAAATAACAATAAAAATTGATGAAATTATATTTATGAAGTTTTCAAAATTTTTAAAATTTTTTAGTTTATAGAAATATATTTTTATAATTTTTTAAAAATTTAAAACATGTTAAAAAACATTTTTTTATTATCTAAAATTTTTACAATTAAGCAATATATGTAAGAAAAAAGAATTAAAAATTTATTATACACTCAATTATTGTTTAAAAATTTTTAAATTTATAGAAAATAAAATTTTATAAATTTTGAAAACTACCAAGTCCCACAGTTAATATACCTTGGATAATATTTTTCATTTTGATGTATCTCCTTTAAAAATTGGTAAAGAGGAATGGGCTATGCTCAGTGTACTGCAATTTGTTTGCCAGAGGTATGAAAGCAGCAAAAGGTCTGATATTAGATGTTTGGTTTAAGAAAACAAGAGAATCTTTAGAAAAGAAACAAACAAGTTTGCTGCTATTTCCTTGAGCTAACAACTAATTATTAGCTAACCACCTATTCTGCTACTGATTTTGGATCGGAGGACGACAAACTACAATCATTATTATCATCATCATCTGAAGACGACGAACTATAATCATCATCATCAACAGAAAACATATCATCATAGAATACCGGATGGACTCCACACTCAATTATGCCATCATTACAGCGTTTAATTTCATGAATTGCGCCGCTACGACATGGAAAAGCGAGAGCGCAACTTGAATAGAAGAATGAAAAGACTATTGGATCCAGAAGAGGTTCATCCGAATTGAACTCCTGACACCAAAGGAACACGTGTTTTGATGAATGAAATCCAGTTCCTTGATAATCCATGGAGTGGATATTGCTTTTATTTTTATTTTTTTTTGTACTGGCAGTGATTTCACAATCGATTCTTCCATTAAGTCCACCGACAAAGTCTATACGAGGAAAGAGGCTGGGATCCAGAACAGCACAAAAATAGAGAGCTCGAATATCTGACCACCTCTCCAATTGTGATAAACACAAAGACAAAGAAGATCCTCTCTTATTTTTATACTTCATCTTTTCCACCACTGTACTTCCACTTCCTGGCACACATAACTTGAGACTGTTGCGAAGCTGTACAATACGGAACAAAAATATCATTACTTCCGTCAAATAAAAATGTAAAATGCAGGACCAAAATACCATAAATTCCGTCAAATGGAAATGCCACTTATTTATTATTATTATTATTCCTACAGAAAATGGGAAAATATGAGGCTTGGAATTCAAACCCAGAACCCAGGTCCTTAAGGAACCAATGAAACTCTTGGTCATTACGCAATAATGAAAATGCGACTTATGATATAAGCATGCCTCATTAAATTTCATTAAAAAAAATTAAATTATTTTCATATAATATATAAATCAAAGTTATATAATTAAAAATTTTATAAAATAAATTACAATTAAATAAAATATTAGATAATCAATTATATAATTTACTTACCTATATATTCTATAATTCAAAAACAAACAAACAAACAAATAAATAAATAAGATATTAGTCCAGATGAATATCATGTGTGTTCAACTAAGTTGACTAAAAATAAATCTAAATTTTATCATCAAATTATAATAATTGTTGGCCAAAGTAGCAATTTGCCCCCTAAACTTAGATGCAATGGTTAATTAATTCAGAAATTAATTTTTTGGCCAATTACCTCACTAATTAACTTGGCAAGTTTAGCCAATTAGCTTTTTAGAAAAATTTAATTCAGTCCAAACAATTTTTTTTAACTAATTAGCCCCAAAACTTTTATTCATAGACTAATTAGGTTTAATTTATCAAATTTTAAAATATGTAAGACATGAATTAGTAAAAATTAAAATGAAATTTTTATTTTTTATGAATTAATATTCAATTTAAAAAATAAATTAAAAAATTAAAATTAAAATTAAAATATAGAAAAATTTACTTTTTAATTTTTTGATAATTTAAATTTAAATAATCAATTATACATTAACTTTAAAATTAAAAAAATTGAGTTGCATCTATTTATATTTTTAATTATGATCAAATAATGTTCATGTATATAATTAAATAATTATGAATGTGGTTTTGCAAATATTAAATTTATTTTTTAGATATATAGATATTAAGAAATATAAAAAGTATGTGAGTAAGAATAAAATATTGAGAAAATAAAAAATTTCAACTACACGTAATTCATAAAATATTATTTTTAAAATTTTTTAACTTTTAATTTTTCAATTTAATTTAAATCATATATTCACCTTAAATAAATAGAGAAAAATTTAAAATAAAAATATAATTTATTTTAATTTTTTACTAAAATCAAATTATCAATTATCAATTATTTTCAAAATTAAAAAATAAAAAATTAAATTGCATATATCTATTAATCTTCTCAATTTTTTTCTAAAAGTCAAATCAAAATTATCAATTATTTTTATTTTTAATTTTTTATTTATAGATATTAAGAGATATAAAAAAAGAATATGAGTAAAAGTAATAGACGAGAGCATTAAAATTTTGAATATACAAAAAGAAATATAAAAAATTTAAAAATTTCATATTAAAAATTTTTAAAATTTAATTATTAATATTACAGATTTTATATACATTTAAATGTGATATAAATTGAATCTAATTACTAATTTATAAAATATTTTGCGTGAATTAGATAAAAATAACGATGTGACCTACCGACATGAAAAGTGTGGGAGATATGTTTTTTGATAAAATAATAAAATTAAATCTACTGAAAATTATTATTTTTAATTAATTCATCCAAAATATTTTTTAAATTAGTAATTAGATTTAGTTTATATCAAATTTAAAAATGCATAATATGTTAAATTTAAAAATACATATGACATAATTTTAAAAAAAATTTAAAATTAATAATTTTCAAAAAATTATGTTTTTTTGAGGTGAATATATGATTTAAATTTAAATATATTGAAAAATTTAAAAGTAAAAAATTTCAAAAATAAAATGTTTTAATTTACCGGTAGTTGAAATTTTTTATGTTCTTAATTTTTAATTTTAGTCACATTTTTTTTATATCTCTTAATATCTATATGCATAGAATATAAAAAAAAATTAAAATTAATAATTTTTAAAACTACATATATAACTATTTAACCATATACTTAAGATTTATTTGGTCATAATTAAAAAGTTAAATAGATGGAACTTAAATTTTTAATTTTTAATTTTTAATTTTGAAAAAATAATTGATCATTTTTAATTTAAATTTATATGTAAAAAATTATTTACATTTTTCTACATTTTAATTTATTTTAAACTGAATATTAATTTAAAAAATAAAATTTTAAATTTAATTTTTATAATTTATGTCTTAAATATTTTAAAATTTTACAAATTGCATCTAATTAGTAAATGTATAAAAGTTTTAGGGTAAATAAGTTAAAAAAAAAAATTATTTTGAACTAAATTGATTTTTTTTTAAAAAGGGAATATAAGCTAATTGGCCAAATTTGCCAAGTTGGTGGTATAATTGGTCAAAAAGTTAATTTTTAAGCTAAATATAAATATGAAATCGTAGATAATAAATTGTAAAAATTTAAAAAAAAATCCCATACTAAAACACTTATAACCATAAATAATATATATAATAGAGGACAGGGAACAATAGAGAGATACCCGGTTTTCAGTTTTAGTTTTGAAGCAGAAGAGTCTTTCCAATGCAAGCTGCACCATTTTAGCAGATTCATCTTCTCCCATATTCACGCAGTTCATAAATATACAATTTTTCACCCATTGAAATGAATCAAACAACGCAGATGCTGATTCTAGTGATGCGCAGTCACTTACATCTAGCTCCTTTAGAAATATTGGAAGGTGCGGTAGATATTTTATACCAGTTCTCCTTGCATTAAGCTTCCGAAGAGATGCTAATTCTCCCAATTTCTCTGGCAGCGCTGCAAGATTTAGACAGTAACTAACATCTAAATGTTTAAGACTTTTCAAACTGCAAATGCTGTTTGGTAATCTTTCTATACCACTTCCTTTTGTAATAAGCTCCTCCAGAGATGATAAATTCCCAAGATTCTCAGGCAATGCATGTAGTCTTTCACAAAAAAAGATGTCTAAACGTCTAAGACATATAAGATTGCAAACGTTGTCCGGAAGAGTCCGTAGCTCAGAGCACCAACGTAAACGCAACTCAGGGAGTACTGGAAAGGATGCGGGCACTTGTGATATTGCAGTTGTATTGTGCCTTTTATGACAAGGAATCGCCGGTAACTCTTTGATTTTGGAGCATTGAGGAAGCGAAAGTGTCTCGAGTTTGTCCGAATGAAGGCAGCTTGGTAAACTGCAGAGATTGTAACAACCTGAAAAATCCAGTTCAGTAAGCTCAGTCAAATATTTAAGAGATGATGGAATCTTGACCAAACGACGACATCCCTTCAGATATAACTTTTCAAGATTTAAGGCTCTAGACAAGTCTGGAATTTTGATGAATGTACCGACCAACTGAGATCAATCACTTTCAAATTTTCAAGATGCTGCAAGGAACGAAAAGTATAATTAAGATTAATTGAATTAATAAACTTCAAATTCAATAATCAACCGTTGGGCTCAGCTCGTATTATTGGGAGATTTTTACCCAGATCAATTAAAGCCCAATGGTTTAGATCTAACATATATATGTACCTATATTTTATAAACCGTATATGGTAAACTCAAGCCTACCTCAACTCCGTTCCAAAGTTTCTTGAGTTTGCTTTCAAGCATGCGAAGTTCAACGAGATTCTTTGTACAAAATCGAATTGGCAAAGATTCCAAATGGTATCTATCCCATCGGAGAGACCTTAGCTTACCAGATAGAAATTTGAGGCCTTTTGGGAGATGTACTGGTTCATCCTCGAGATGAATATTATTACTCTTACAGAATTTAAGAAATCTAAGATTGACCATTCCCTCAAATGCCTTGGGACTAAGTTGCACGTCTTTGATTTTAGACAAGTCCAGTGATATTCCTTGAATCGCCTCAGTTCCCTAAGAGCAACAACCAAAGAGTAAACTAGCCTGAAATATCCAATGCGTGCGTGCGCGCACATCCACACACATATATACACATATATATGCAACGGGATTTACTTCTCTCAAAAAAAAAAAAAAAAAAAAAAAAAACAAGTATATAGAGCTCCCAAGTTAGAAACTAGTGAGGTCTTACCATATTTTTTGTCAACACGTAACATATATCTTCGTGATACCATAGCCTGCTACGCCTCCCAAGTTGCTTTTCCTCGCATATAATATCTTTTCCCATTTGTTCTATCAAGTCATGAATGTGCAACTCATTATAATTTGATACAGATATGAGAGACTTATCAACGCCCAATATCCTTTCAACATAATCTCTGTCTTTCCCTTTAAAAAAACAGGCGATATCCAGAAATATTTCCTTATCATTCGCACATAGCCCATCATAGCTTATTCTCAGTATCTTTTGAATTTTATCATCTGATGTATCTTGCAGTTTTGCCAATTCATCTTTCCAATCTTCTGCACTTTTGTCGTATAGATTTGAACCCAGAACCTTGAGGGCTAATGGCAGGCCGTGAGCATATACAACCGCCCTTCTTGAGAGCACCTCATATCCTTTTTCTGGAGTATCTTTCTTGAAAGCATTTAGGCAAAAGAGCCAAAGAGCTTCGCGTATATTCAACCCCTCAACTTCATATATTTCTGCGCAGCCATTCTTTAGCACTTGTTTATCTCTGCTTGTTATAATGATTCTACTAAACGGACCATATTTCACACTTTTCCCTCTTAAAAGCTCTACTTGCTTCAAATCACTCACATCATCGAGAACAATGAGAACTTTTTTTCTAGCTAGTCTTCTTCTATTGAAAGGTGATAACAACACAGGAGTAGCTGTACTTGAATTTTCAATCCCTAATAATTCAGAAAGAGCTTCACTTTGTAAATGATCAGTTGTCCGATTCTCTGACATTTCCCTGACACCTGCAATAAAGCATCGGGTCGGGAATTTATCACGAATTCTATCAAATACTTGCTCCGCAATGGTGGTTTTCCCGATACCACCCATTCCCCAAATTCCTATAACACGTACATCTACTAACTCGAGACGCAATAATGACTCCACGCAGTTGACACGCGAGTCAATTCCGATCAAAACATTATTATTACAAGAATTATCACTTGAAAACTCATCGTCTAATTTCTCCAAAACATGGTTGATGATTTCCTCTATTAGCTTAGCATCAGACCTGATCAAACCAAAAAGAAAAACAATGATAGAGGATGTTTGATTAAGCTCATACAAATTTTTTATCGAACAGTTAAATCATAGATGTCTAGTTAAATTCAAAAATCAGAAGCTAGCTATACCCTATAGCTGATTTTTTCCAAAAGGGTAGCTAAAAAGTTTTCTTTATCTAAAGCATTACTCCAATGATTACTTCTAACTAATCATTTTTTTTCTTTTTGCAGTTAAGCAGTTAGCACTTAAGTCAATTCTGATTAATTCATCTGTTATATCAGCCAAGATTCTTACTTAATTAAATGAGTACAATAATATATAATTAAAATAAAAAAGGAGAGACGAAACTTACTTAATATTCTTGGAAACAAACCCTGACAGTTCAGCGGTATCCTTCAATGCTTGGCACCAACTCTCCACTTTGCGAAAAGAGCAGTTCAATTCATCTTCTCTATGCTTAGCAACCGCAGCCCCGAAACTCCCTGTGAGCTCTTGAACATGGGTCGGATCTACTCCGTAAAAAATAGGCAGCACTATCTGTCCCATTGTTTTCTTGCACTCGAGTATCTTCACAAGCTCATCTAAACACCATGGTGAAAATGCATAGTTTTCAGAGAAAATGACTAAAGAAAGATAAGATTGTTCAATTGTTTCCAAAAGGGACGTTGAGATATCTTCTCCTCTTTCAAGGTTTTTATCCACAAAGAGATCAACGCCTGTATCAAGCAAAGCTTTATGGAGATGACTTAGAAACTCTTTGCGCACATCTGAACCTCTGAAACTAATGAACACATTATACTTCTTGGGTTGAGAAGAAGAAAAACAAGAAGCATCAGCAACCATGATTTTATATCAACACCGTAAATTAGGATGAACTCTGAACAGAAACTCTCTGCTGCTTGCTATATGAAAGATGAGGAAGAAGAGGCTATGTACGTGTGGAAAAATGGAGAAATTTATAAACAGAAGTTGGAAAACTTTTCTTCAGAGAAGAAAAAAAAGCCCCTTCAAAAGGTCACCTCTAATTCCTAGCAATTCTTCAACATTAAGCAGGAAAACTCTTGAGTTCTGAATAGGAAATAAATTGAGCATTTTCACAATTAAACTTCACTTTGGATGAAACTTATGAGAAAGTACATCATTAATTAATGTTATCAATGTTGTTCAAAAAAAAAAAAAATCAATGTAATCAATTTACTTTTGTAAAGATGATTTAACTTTATCCTTTTTTTTTCATGTTCATAGAAACAATCATTTTCTTACTTTATTGACTCAGAGTCCACCAAAGGAATTGAGCATTATGGCCTGAAGAGAGAAAATTAATTAGCCCAAAATAATATTTCTTTCTCTAATAATCCAAAACTAAAAATAGTAATACAAATAAAGCAATTCTCATTAACTGTTTTTTTAATAAACATAGAATTTTATTAATAATAATTTAAGAAAAATTTAGTATGATGATGCCAACTATGCCAAGTTACCAAAGCTTTCCAAAAATTCATTCCAAAATAAATACAGAAATCATGATATAAAATTTACAAAAAAGTCCCATATAACTCTTTCTTCAAGGCATGCATAAGAGAAAATAAGTAAACTAAGATAATATTAAATTTCTTTATTATTAATTAATGTTTAGCCTTAAATTTTTGGTTTTTTCCCAAAGTCAAACACTCATCAAACCCATCAGCGCCACTCATCACCCCTACATCAGATTAAAAAGAGAAGTGCAGAAAAAAGAAAGTAATTTAAAGCAAAGTGCCTAAGCCTAATTAATGTGAAATGGAGAAATCAATGCCCTCTAGTTAAAGTTACTAAAGCAAAAAATGATGCCCTCTAGTTCCCTATTAATTCCTAGCAATTGTCCACCATCAAACAAGAAAATTCTTGTGTTCTGTATAGGGAATTATGAATTGAGCATTTCATAAGTAAACTTTACTTTCGATGAAACTTCTAAGAAAGGGCATCATCAATTAATATAATCAATTCACTTTTGTAAAGATGATTTAACTTTATCTTTTTCCTTTTCTTGTTCATAGAAACCAAAACACAATTTTTTTTTTTTGGAATTAAGAAACAAAGTCTTTTTACTTTTTTCACTCAAGAGTCCCTACTATAGGAATCGAGCAATATGTACAAAAGGATCAATTTGTCCCTCAAATACTTGTGTCTAAGAGAGAAAATTTAATTAGTCCGAAATTAATTCTCTTTTCCTAATAATCCAAAATTAAAAATAGCAATAAAAAAAAGAATAATTCATCTGATACAACTTTTAATTAAACAACTCAAAAGAGATGGCTCTTAGAAGATCAAATCCCAGAGAAAATGGCAAAGCATTTCTGTTGCCATTCCAAGTGCAACCCAAGTACAGCAGTAGTGCAACAATTCCTATTGTGAGGCTATTCTTCCATTACAAGGCAAGCTCCATCATGATCATAGAATATTGGATGTGTAAAAGTGAGAGTTTGAGAAGAAGAGAAAGCGCAGAGCTTGAATATTCAGATGTATATTTCCTTAATAATAATACTATACAAGAGAACTATATATACAACAAGAGTTGTTAACAAAGATAAATACTAAATAACAACAGTACAGCTCATAATAACAAAGTGATAAGAACTAAAGAATTAACCGAAGGTAAAGGTAATTATGGTGTCAATACCCCCCCACAAGCCGACGGGGAGTGAGAGATTAATCGAAGTTTACTACAGAAATGATGAAAGAGGCGCGCTCCCAGAGGCTTGGTGAATATGTCACCGATCTGATCCTTGGTGGAAAGGAATCCAATTTGCAATGAACCCTTGGCAACTTGCTCACGGACAAAATGGAAGTCAAGCTCGATGTGTTTTGTGCGAGCATGAAAGATGGGATTATTGGACATGTAGATAGCACCAAGATTATCACACCATAAAATTGGAGATGTAGAACAAGAGTGTCCAAGTTCGGCTAACAGGGACTGAATCCATAAGACTTCAGCAGTAGTGTTGGCGAGGGCCTTATACTCGCTTTCAAATGATGATTGGGCAACTATATTATGTTTCTTAGCACTCCAAGAGATCAAAGAATTGCCCAAATAAATTCCATATCCACTTGTTGATCGGCGAGTGTCAGGACAACCTCCCCAATCACTATCAGAGAAACAATGAAGAGAAAGTGTATTATTTGCTAAAAATGAAGAGAGTATCGAATGGTGTGCTTGAGATAACGAAGAAGTCGTTTGACTGCTGCCCAATGGACATTCGTGGGTGAGTGCATAAATTGGTACAAACGATTAACAGAGAATGCAATGTCTGGCCTAGTGAAAGTTGCATATTGGAGTGCACCCACAACCTAGCGATATAGATGAGGATCATCAAGTGTCATGCCTTGTGATTTGGAGAGAGGAGGAGTGGTGGACATCGGTGTGGTGCAACCATTGACATTTGTGAGTCCCGTTTTGTGAAGTAGATCTTGCAAATATTTTTGTTGAGTGATATAAATGCCATCTTTGGTACGATCAACTTGAATGCCAAGGAAAAATTGTAATTGTTGAATGTCCTAAAGTGGAAACTCACTTTGTAAAAGTGAGAGGACCTGTTTA
>CATIWK010150416.1:0-20964 GCA_949634005.1 Mallotus japonicus | reverse complement strand
CAATTCAAATATACATTCAAATAAGCATAAACCAGGGACTCAATACTCAAAAATTCACATGTTCAAACAATCATGCTTTCATATAACACCAAATAAGCAACAAAATACTAAAAATAAACCAAAAATCTAACAATTTATGCTTTTTATATGAAATAAGGAGTTCAAAGCTTGAAAATGAGAATTCTCACTGAATGAAGAACGTTTGAATCTCCTAACTAAACCCTCAGAGCTTGTTTGATGATTTGAATGTAAGAAGACTTCTTCTCCTTCAAAGAATTGGACTTCTTAAGCTTAAGTTTCTCCTTCTCTTATCTTTTCTCTTGTTTTCTCTTTGTTTTTCCTCCTCTTTCCCTTAAGAACATTTTTTTCCTTTCTTTTTTTTTTCTTTCTCAATAATGGCCAAGTCCCCCAAAATATCAGGCTTAAGCTCCTATTTAAGCCTCTCTCTCTCTCTCTCTCTCCAAATTCCCAAAAATCTAGGTTCACTCTCCACCTAGTATTTTTTTCATTATTGCTCCTCTCTTTCCAGCTAATTTTTGCCTCTAAAGTCTTTGTTTTCGTTCAAAAATGTAGAGGAGAAAATGTGGTAGATCTTTTAGTTTAATGCAGCAATAAATAGCATTTTTGCTGCAGGGGACAGGTGTGATGAGGCGGCGCCTCATCAATGTCCAGGGTGAAGAGGCGATCACCTCTTCACCAAGCCTTTGGGCCTAAAAGGCCTGGGTTGAGCTTAGAAGTTTGGGCTTAGGCTTGGAGGATTTGGGTTTGATGGTTTGAGTCTTCCCCTAGGGTTTTGGACTTGGTTGTAGAGTTTTGGGCTCTCAAGTCCACCCCTAAAGAAGCTTCGGGTCCTCTTGCATTCGATATACGAACTTTCTCATCACCGGGCTTTCGTTGCGGGCCCAAACCGAGGGTGTCTACACATAGCCTTTTTTATAGGAGTGTACAAGAAATTTATTTGACTCGTGATATATATTAGATAAACAATTAAACATAATAATAATAATAATAATAATAATAATAATAATAATAATAATAATAATATTATTATTATTATTATTATTAAATAAAATTTTGAAAATAATAACAGCTTTATTTATTTATATAACAATTTGATATTAACTTAAAATAGTTATAATTCATTATAATTTTTATAAATATTTTATTTAAATAATTATATGATATTACTTCAATATTTTTTTATAATTAATTTTTCTCAACTCTAAAATTGATTTCATATAAAAAAAAATACTATTGTCAAAATTAATCATAAGATAATAAAAAATTGTTAGTTATTTGTTAATAAAAAATTTAAAAATAATAAAATTTATATTTTTTTATATAACAATTTAAATATTACAATCTCATTAAACTTATAATTTATTATAATTTTATTAAATTTTTTATTTGAACTATGATGCTTTATTTCTTCAATATTTTTAATATTAATACTTTTATTTACACAAAAATTAATTTAATGTAATTTTTAAGTTCAACTAATAATTAATTGATAAATATTAATTAATTTAATTTTGACTCTTTTTGTTAAAAATTTTATACAAATATCTAAAAACAATAATTATGCTATTTTTCTTATAGAAAATATACTTTCAAACAAATCATATACTCTATCTTCTATTTATTAATTTTTAATTTATAAAAATATCTACTTTTGAAATAAATTATATACTTTTTTATTTTCATAAAATTTATTAATTCTGATTTTAATTATTTACTTATTAAATTTAATATAATAAGACCTAAAAAATTATATTATCTAATTTGATTTATATCAAATAAAATATAAGCAGAGCTAATTAAAATAGAAAAATATATATTTTCAACAAAATTATCACTAAAATTTTAATTAATTTAATTTTATTAGAGATGTGAAGTTATATTAAATTAGTTGTTAAAGTTCGTTTAATAAACAAGCCGAGCTCAAATTATATCAAGCTCGGCTCGTGAAGCTCTCGAACAAGCTCGTGAGCCAGCTCGTAATTAATATTTAGTAATTTGATTTTAGATATATAATATATAAATTTGTATTATAAAAAATATATTATTAGAATAAAATCATAATTTTTATTAAATATATTGTAATTTATTTTTAATTTTTGAATGTATAATTTTAATTAATAGTTTGTATTTTTTAAAATTTATTTAGGCTTGTTTAAGCTCGTGAACACTAAATAGGATAGTGTGCTCGGCTCAATTATAAATGAACCAAATCTAAATTAACCAAAACTCGATTCGGCTCGATTCAATTACAACCCTATTTATGCCAATGTTTCCATTGTTTAATGATAAGATGTGAAGAGACTTCGTTTCGACTGTGAGTTGGTTTGGTCAGTTACCAACTCAACCATCCAATTCACTTCTAATATTTTGTGGAATAAATTTGACATCTTATCAAGTGATCTTTTTTTGAAAGAACATCTTATCAGGTATTCTTTTTTTTTTTTTTGAAACCCTTATCAAGTATTTTTTTTTTTTTTTTTTTGAGTTGGGGAGGGGGGCTGGTAGGGTTACATGAAGTACTCTTAAAGTTACATGAAAGGGTAATAAAATTTTACCTACCAAAAGAGGTCAAATCATTTTAAGATGGTCGACCAAAAAAAAAAAAAAAAAAAAAAAATCATTTTAAGATGTTTATAGCAATCACCAACTTTGTAACCTCAAATTGTAATTAATTCAATTTTTTTTTGCCATTATTATAAAGAGAATTCGACACGGAGTGAGATCAAATGTTTCATGACACCTTGATCATTAGATCGATAATGTAAAATTAATTAATATAATTTAAACAAAATCCAATTAATAGACAGTCTCTTTTTGATATGTATGTGTGTATATATATATACATTTGTAAACAATCATGTGTTTCATACGTGAACAAATTTTTTTTTGACTCGTGATATATATTAAATAAACAATAAAAAATATTATTATTATTATTAAATAAAATTTTAAAAATAATAATAGCTTTATTTATTTATATAACAATTTGATATTAACTTAAAATAGTTATAATTCATTATAATTTTTATAAATATTTTATTTAAATAATTATATGATAGTACTTCAATATTTTTTATAATTAATTTTTCTCAATTCTAAAACTGATTTCATATAAAAAAATACTATTTGTCAAAATTAATCGTAAGATAATAAAAAATTATTAGTTATTTGTTAATCAAAATTTAAAAATAATAAAAGTTATATTTTCTTTATATAACAATTTAAATATTACAACCTAATTAAACTTATAATTTATTATAATTTTAGTAATTTTTTTATTTGAGCTATGATGTTTTATTTCTTTAATATTTTTAATGTTAATACTTTTATTTACACAAAATTAATTTAATGTAATTTTTAAGTTCAACTAATAATTAATTGATAAATATTAATTAATTTAATTTTAACTCTTTTTGTTAAAAGTTTTATAAAAATATCTAAAAACAATAATTATACTATTTTTCTTATAGAAAATATACTTTCAAACAAATTATATACTCTATCTTCTATTTATTAATTTTAATTTATAAAAATATCTACTTTTGAAATAAAATATATACTTTTTATTTTCATAAAATTTATTAATTTTGATTTTAATTATTTTCTTATTAAATTTAATATAATAAGGCTTATAAAATTATGTTATCTAATTTGATTTATATTAGATAAAATATAAGTAGACCTAATTAAAATAGAAAAATACATATTTTTAACAAAATTATCACTAAAATTTTAATTAATTTAATTTTGTTAGAGATAAAATATAAATTAACATAATTAAAATAGGAACATACTTTCAATTAAATTAGAATTATATGTTCATTAATTTCATTTTAATTAGAGATAAAATAGAAGTTAACCTAATTAGAATGAAAATATACTTTCAATTAAATTAGAATTACATTTTAATTAATTTAATTTTGCTAGATATAAAATAGAAATTAACCTAATTAAAATATGAAACATACTTATAATTATATTAGAATTATAGTTTAATTAAATTAATTTTTATTAGAGATAAAATAGAAGTTAACCTAATTAGAATAGAAAATATACTTTCAATTAAATTAGAATTTTTGTCAGAAATAAAATAGAATTTAACCTAATTAAAATAGGAAACATATTTTTAATTAAATTAGAATTATATTTTAGTCAATTCAATTTTTATTTGACATAAAATAGAAGTTAACCTAGCTAAAATAGGAAATAGACTTTTAATCTAATTAAAATTTTATTTTAATTAATTTTATTTTGCTTTTATTAGGAAATGACTAAATTATCCAATTTTTATATAATAATTACTGAAGACTTTTTTATAATTTTTTCTGTTCCCCTTCGTACATTATATATATATATATATATATATATATATATATATATATATATATCCAAATCCTTGAGCATGTTCTTGAAGTCCATCAAATTAATATTCAAATTTAGTAGGTTACCCGATAATTCACATCTTTGAGTGAGTACCTAGAAATGATACATTGATTTTTTCCTATTTTCCTACCATATGGATATCAGTGATTGATTAGCTTTAACTAGAGAAGCACTCTAAATGTAAAAGTAGGGGCACTTAAATGTAAAAGAGAAGGGCGGAGTGAGAGGAGCGCAGCGATGAGATGTACGTAATCGAGGGCTCTCGAACCTGGATCCAAATACGCGAGCGAGGATCATAAGCGTGTGCTGTTGTGGAGTAAGGAGCCCTTGTGGACTGTGTGTAGACGATGAACCATGGTTTGATTTTGTTGAAACGAGCGAGAGACGTTGAAACAGAGCGTTTCCAGGACTTGGAAACTTGGAAAGTAGAGACAAGGTCGATGAGAGGTACACGAGTGAATATGGAATCTAGGATGTCTCCATGGATTGAGACTTCTTCTACAGCTTCTTGCTGTTTGTTTTCTGCTTTAGCCATCTCTTCTGCCATTGTTGTGTTAGCTCGGAGAAGTACCCAAGTTTTATAAAAGAGGCTGTCTTGCAGTAGAGGTTTGTATATAATGAATGATGGGGAGACTCTTCTGCAGTACACTCACATAAAATGCACCTAATTATTGGATTTTTTTTTGACAGATAATAAAAATATATTCATTTATGGAAAAAAAAAATTACACATATGCAATTAAATACACAAAAAATTTAGTAAAACACAGACAAAAAAAAATAGGGACAAGGTGCATTTAAGCCCCTAACGTTTTGCCTGGAGAGCACATAAGTTCTTTTTCTTTTTTTTGGACCATTTAAACACAATTTTCATGTTTTTCTTAGTTTTAAGCCCCTCCATTAACAGCCGGTGATTTCAAAATTAACACCATCTAGAATATAAGTGACGTGGCCATCATTCTTGCCTCTCCTCTCCTAGTCACGACAGCTGCCTCTTCTCTCTTAGCCAGCAACACTGCTTTTCTTCTCCCAACAACCAAACTTTTTTTCCCAAACAAACAAAGCTTGGTTCAAAAGCATGAGCAATTTAATTCCTCCAGCAAAGCAATTGAATTCAATTTCATCGGATAACCATGTTGTCCAGTTTTCCCATCGTCCAATTTTCCCATCGTCATCACCACCACCAACACCACAGCCGCCGCCTTTACCACCGGTAGTCCTAGTAACCTCTATGTTGGTCCTACCACAACTAGACGATGCGTTGAAGCTGCTGCTACTGGTTTCTCTTCTTCTTATGATTCTGTTGTCAACCCAGATGAGGAAGAAGACGATATTAACAGTAATATTGACGGCTCTTCCTCTGTTGGCCCCATCATCACCGCCATCAGATTTTTGCGTTCTTGATGTTAATGGTAGTATTTTCTGTGTTCATTAAGGTTTCGTATTTGGATCATTAAGATTTTTTTTCCTATGGTTGCTTCACTTTTTTCCTTGTAGTTTGCTTTGCTTTTTACTTATTATTGGCTTTGTTCATCTTAAATGCGCAACTTCATTTTGATTTCAGGTGTTCCAGTTGAAGTTTTCTTCGGTATTGAATCAGGGGAGTTCAAGGATTAGTATTATTGGCTAGTAGGTTGTTTAGGTGTGTGACAAGTTATTGGCTTTAATAAATTCTTGAACCACAGAAGTGGATACTAAAAATGTCAATGCCAAGTAACCGGAAAGCGTAAGGGGAATGTGCATACACATTACGCTGTCAATTACGTTGGAATGTGCATGTGTGAAATCCATCTACCTTATGACATCACCAAACTCATGTAAATGCAGCTCTAAATGATGATAGTCTTTTGTTAATTTCCCTCTTGAAATAATGAAATTGCATTAACTTGATGTAAAGACTACAAACAATTCTCTGCAATGTGGTGCAAACTACTCAAAATAACCTTCATAGAGAAAAAACTTATACCTTTACAAAAAATGAAGAGAAAACTCCATTATAACTTTTCAATTTGTTCAAATGAAGACTACAAACAATTCTTTTCAATTTTGCTGCTTCCTCTTGTGCTAGCCTCTCTTTTAACTTTTATGCAGTTTCATGCCCATCTGTTGAATTCATGGTTGCAAATACAGTGAGATCAGCTTCCTCTGTTGATCTGCTTCGCTTGCTTTTCCATGACTGCTTCACGGAGGTGAGTGTTTTTTTTTCTCTTTTGCAGCTATTTTGTTAGTTATTTGCTAAATGGCCAAACAACCATGTCCAAGAAAATCACAAGACAAAGTGATGGATTTCTTAAATGAATCAAGATTGCATATGCTTTTTTGTTTGTTTGCTTTTGTGGTGGTGGTAGCAGTTTCGATGGCACTTATTGATAATGGTGGCGTTGATGGGTAATGGTGGTGGCTATGGACAACAATAGGGTTATTGGATAGTGGCGACGGTAGTGGTTAGGGACGATGGTGTTTTTGGGGATAGTGGTGATGGATATACGTTAATGGGCAAATCGCGAATCAAACGGCTCTTTGAGCTACAGTTGAAATTCCCCGCTGAAAAGGTTGGCCGGAACAAAGGAAAACATGAAATTGACCAATTAACCATCCACATAATCTTAACACAGATAGAGTTACCCACCCAAATTTTCCACCGTTAATGGAGGGCTTAAAACAAAGGAAAACATGAAAATTGCGTTTAAATAGTCCAAAAAAAAGAAAAAGGGCTTATGTGCTCCCCAGGCAAAATGTTGGCGGCTTAAATGCACGTTATCCCAAAAAAATATTATTTAACAGTACATGGAAACATAAAAATGTTACGAATATAGTAAAGTACTTAAAATATTCTTAATAATTCATTTTTTTTTCTGAACTACTGGTATTCATAACCAGCTAGATTCTGATTAATTCAGATTTAAATCCAAAATTTGTTTAAGCCAAAACAACCCTACCAATTGATTTCAACGATTGAATTAAAACCGGAGTTAAATTTGACCTTTTTTTAGTATACTATTGTTGAATAAGTAAGATTCATTAATTTCAGGGTTATTTTCACCCATGGTATCCAACATTTGGAACTGTGACCACCATGGTACCCAACTTTCAAATCGTAACACAAAACTGCCCAACTTTTATTCCAGTTACTAGTAAAGAGTTTGTAGTAATTTTCCGGCCGGGAATCATGATGTGGTGTTGACGTGGACATGGTATGTCAAAGCTAATGCTGAGCTGGCAAAACCGAAAACATCCATGTCATCAAGCTCGCATATGTGGCACCACGTGGTAGTGGGACCAGACACTTGGACAAAATTGCAACAAGTTTGCTTTTTAACTGTTGACCACCTAATTTAACCTAAATTGAAAATTACTTATTTCCAAAAAAAAAAAATTAATTAATTAAACTTACGAACACACAGCTGTTTTCCCTCTCTCCATATTTCCCAAAACGGTAAAACCCAACTCAAATCTCCACTCTCATTATTTTTTTTTCAACTTTCTTTTACTTTCTTGCTTTTTCTTTCATTTTCCCATCATCCAAATACTTCAATTTAACAAAAAAAAAAAAAACCTTAAAAATTAAAATCAAGTACACACTCAATCAATCAACAACAATCAACTTGATTATTTTCTAATCAAACCTTTTGATTCTTTATCACAATTTTTTCAGCACAATAAAGAACTACAGCTCAAAGAAAACAAAAATGAGACGAGAAACAAAATGGAACAAAATAAGAAAGCTCAATATATAAATATCCATACTACAATCATCAAATAACTAAAATTATTAAACCGTTGTGCACAGACCTCTGTGTGAGAACAAGGACAAGCTCCAAAAAAAGATATGCTGCTTACCAGCTCAAGAAGGAAATGAGAATCCTCAGAACATCCTTCTACATAACCATTGTCTGTTGCATCACAGGAAAGTGTTGCACCTTGAATTTTAAGGTTAGGTTTCGTACTTCCCTCATTATGCTCATTTTCCCCAAGATGAACAATTGTTTTCTCATCGCCACAAAAGTATAAACCTAAAGTTTTTTGTATATACCTTGAGCATGTGCTTTCCACAGGTCTAGAAACTTGTGAGGGTAATAACTCAGAGATGTGAATAAGTCGGTTTTGCTGCTTCTCCTTCTCAGGCTCGTGATGTTGCTGCCTCTACCGCTGCCCCAGTGAATCAGTTAACGCGCAAAGTGTGTTTAGGCCAGCGCATGCTCCGCATATGCACAACTGAATCAACTGGTAGAGCCGCCTCTCACTGTGGGTCTGTCCAGCCACGGGTGATGCCAAACTCACACTCCTCATTTCCCCTATTCCTGCCCCAGACGTCGCAGGAGCTGCTGCCATTGTAGCCATCAAAACAACAACAACTGACATGTAAAAAACATGAACGAGTAGTGCTTAAAAGAGAGGGATCTTGTTATCTTCCTTTTTCTAAAAAAAAAAATTGAAGGGGCAACACACAAACAAATATCCATAAAAGCAGACCAAACAGCCTCCAATGGAGCTCAGATTCAGATTATCACAATTTTTTCGTTCGAAAAAGAAGATCTCAGATCTTCACACTCATAAACTGAAAAGAAGCAGACGCTGAAGAAGATCTCAGATCTCAAGGCTAATCATTGGCAACAAGTGGCCGACGCTGTTGCTCGTCGATGCCCCACCACTCCTTCGCCGGTGATGATAACGATGGAGACGAAAAGAATATCAATAATCAAGCTTTTTACATGGAGAATCAAAGGAATGGAAGTAGTATTATGAATGTTTTGTTGGAATCAATTTTTGAATGAGGAAAAGGCAAACTAAACAATGGAGCTCGAAAGAAGGATGAACGAGAGCATAGAAGCATGGGCGATCAGAGTAAAATGAGGGAGGGAGAGTGAACATGATGAAGAACTTAAAGGTATATTTTTTTTTGGAAATATGGAAAATTAATTATTTAGGGTTATTTACTAAGACAAAGTCAAAATTAAGTTTTGACATTTGTACACGTGGTGCCACGTAAGCCATTATGATGACGTCTTTGATGTCAGTTTGCCAGCTTGACATTAACACAGACATAAAATTGCCACGTTTACGCCAGGTCATCTTAACCGGACGAAAAATAAATTCGAACCGTTTTTTTGTAATCGGAACAAAAGTTGGATAGTTTTATATTACAATTTGAAAGTTGGGTACCATGGTGGTCACAGATCAAAATGTTGAATACCATGAGTGAAAATAACCCTTAATTTCATGCTCTATTAAATCAAATGACAAAACCATAAAAAAAAAATCATCAAATTAGATCTAAAGTTTAAATTTTCAAATGGAAATCACTCAAATTATAAAAAAATAAACATTATTTAATTATTTTCCATGTAGTATAGTTTAGCAAGACAGGTCGACTACTTTCATGTTTTATTATTATTTTTATGCTATTTGCACTTTAGTTTTGTTTATTTAATATGTGTATCTTCCTCTTGTTCATTTGCGTAAATTATATCATGTACCCCTATTCATATTGCAATATAGATCAGGAGTCCATCACACGTGTGAAAAAAGACACGTTCTTTTTTTATTTGCCATCACGTTTCTTCTTCTCTCCGTGTGTCGTATTTTTTTCTTTTTTTTACTGTGCTTTCTTCTTCTTCTTCTTCTTCTTTTTCTGGGTGTTTTCTTGTTCTTCTTCATATATTATATTATTAATTTGTTGTAATCTCTGCATCCGCTTTGATTTCAACGGATCAATGAATGTTTCCTCAGTCCTAATTTTTCTTCACCATCAAACTCATCTTCATTAATTCATGCATCTGCTTTCCCCACCCTAGAACCTCTATCTCCTTCTTGCAGTAAGAATATATGTTATATATTTGGTACTAGGCCTAGCTAACAGTACATGGAGAAGAGCATCGCATGGCTGAAGACATGACCAACCAAGTCCAACAACAAGATTCAAATACCAATTTATAAGTTGTTCTCCTTCGCTGACTCACTTGAGTTCTATTCATACTTATTGGCACCACTGCATTTGAGAAAAATCTTCACGCTAAATTCCATTTTCTTCTTCTTCTTCTTCTTCTTCTTCTTCTTCTTTTTGTATTTTTTAGATTGGATTTTGGGTGCAAATTATTTTGTTGGTTTAGTTTGTGCATATAAATTCATTAATTGTAATGTAGAGATTCATGTGTAATTGATTGAAAGTTCATGTGTTAAATAAAAATTAAATTGAATGTGAATCTGCAGGTGAATGTTAATGAACCTACAGGTGAAGGTCAATGAAAATACAAGTGAAAGTCAATGAATCTGCTACAAATCCATTGATCTTCACCTGCATGTTCATTGAACCTGTAGGCAAAGTTCAATAAATCTGCAGCAGACTCATTGATTTTGACCTACGAATTCATTTATTTTAATGAACATACAAGTGAATATTAATGAATTCAGTGTTGGAGCAAACCTTGTTTCATGATTAGCTTTAATTGTCAAGAATTCAGTGTTTTGGATTTTTCTGAATTTTTTTTTGTTTTTCCATTGCATGATGAAAGAAGCAATATCATGTAAACTAAACACCAATGTAATTGATTCAAAAAGCAGGCTGAGAAAAAACATTTAACACAAAAAAAAAAACAAAGTTTACGACATAAAAAAGGACGTTTTGACGTAAAAAGAAAACGTTTGACGGAAAAAAAAGGCACGTTTTTTTATTTACACGTGTTATGAACTCTTGGAATATGGACAGGAGTCCATGGTGTAACAATTGGTTCATTTGTTTTATATATATTTGGAAGTTGTTTTATACTTTTATTAAATAATAAAAAAAAATTGTAAAAACAGTGCTAAAACATGCTATATATTATTATTCCTCTAGAATCCCATTTATTTAGGCTAAAATAAGTTCAAAAATGGGAATGATAATGGTTCATTCTCTTTCTTAATATTTGTTTTAAGTTAAAGTTCGTTTAAAACAGGAATTCATTGCTCAAGAAATAGAAACTGCGGTTCCCACCCATCTTGAATTTTGATTTCTTTGTAATCAAGTCAAAACAAGTGCCAACCATGATTAAATATTTAAATATTATTATATAATATTTAAAATTTATCAATAAAATATGTAAATTAATACAAATAATTATTAAAATGTTTGAAAAATATTTATTAAAAATAATTAATTTTATAATAATTTTTTAAAATTTACATGAATATTTTATTAAATAAATAAATAATTTATAAAAATATTTTTATAATAAATAATTTTAATTTTAATATATAAAAATAATTATAATATTATTATAAAAATATTTTAAGTGATAAATAATGTTGATTCTTATTTCAAGTAAACCAAACATTGTTTTTAAATCTTTATTCCCTTCTTCATTTCTTTCTATTGCGATATCGATTCTGATTTCACCTTCTTAGTAAAATAATATTCTCAAATCTTAACTCATTGCAATCACATTTGAATTCATTGAATGAGCAACGAGTTTTTAAACGTGTTCTTGGGTGGGTTGGTGATAACTATTATATTGTTTTTTTTTTTTTTTTTGCTTTTCATATAATGGCTTTGTTATTCAGCAGCCATAGCCCATAGCAACTATAACTAATTTATTATAATAATTTGTTTTCAAATTAATTTCTTTTAATAATCACCAAATGGCACATGAAATTGAACCCTTTCTTAAAGATGACACGTTGATTGGCCTCAAATTTAACCTTAAAAGATATTAAAAATGGTCCAATGCATTAATCCACCTCAAAGTTAGATATAAATAACTATAATTACCTCTTAAGAAGGATGTTAAAATTGATTATAAATTAAAAGGTCAAAAGAATTGGTCAGACTAAGTTATAAATTATATGGTAAAGACAACCAAAGCTCTAGCCTTCATTCTTGAAGGAGATAAAGATTGGATAAAAAGATTTACCTAATTATATACCAAAACACCACCTTGAAATTTCCCTGCTAAGAACATGGTTTTTTTTATTGTGAATTTTGAACCAGAGAACTTTCCCCATTAGTGATATAAAAATAGTGCTAGTCACGAAACGTGAACGTAGATTAATGCATTAAAAAATAGAAATTTTCTCTCAATTGGATAACACAAAATTTATTATTATTATTTTAATTATTTAATATGTGAGTAATATTAATAATTTACTATAAAAATGTAAAACTTATAATATATTTTTTTATTTTTAGTTTGAACTATTGGTAATTAAGAATTCATTAGACTTATTATACTCTTTTGAAAAAAAAAAAAAGCAAGAAAGAAACTTCTCACCAACACCCACTTAAAAATCCAAGAAATTGCAATTTTTTAGAAGCACTTGAGGTTAGTCAATACATAGGGGACATATGGTCATAGCTGACTTAAAAGAAATTGAAGATAGTCCTATGTAATGTAGTGATTAACCTCATGTCAATAACATGCTTGATATTGTTGACTGTGGGAACAAGAATTTTAGGTCCTGCCACTTTGCAAGATGGTTTCTAAATTTATTATTACTATTAGGGAAAAGGTTCATTTTTTCCCCTAACGTTTTCACCGAAGCTCTTATAAGCTCTTATTGTTTTTTTAGCTCAATTACAAACAAATTGTACAAAATTCATCTTTTCAGGCCCCTCTATTAACGGGGACACTATAAGGAGGAAAGACTCTGTTAAGTTGAAAATGACATGGCACATAGGGGGGTCCCACAAGAATTGATATATAATGGCCAATAACAAAATCTCCATGGCACAACTTCTTCTTCTTCGGGCAATAGTGAAACCCTAAAAAAATTAACAAGTGATTATTGAAATGGCATAATCTACATCATCAACAGCAAGATCCGGTAGGCGAGGCAACATGGAGCTGAATTACGAGGGACCTCCCAAGTTTTGCAATTGTCGATTTAGGGCTATAGAGTGAAAGCTCCCAGGTGGACTTCATGGACAAACGAAAATCCAGGGCATCAATTTTATGGGTGCCCAAATTATGAGATTGGGAGCTGTGGGTTCTTCCAGTGGCATGATGAGCCAATCGATAGTAGAATGCAAGACATAATCAATGATTTGAAAAAGGGAGAAGAATATGCTTGTTGAGGAAAATCAAAGACTAAGAGTGACGTCCGGACGGCTGAGAATTGGTGTGCAAGAATCAAAAGATGTTGATGCAGAAATTGCCGAGCTATGGTATGAGCTGAAAAAATTGAAGAAGTAAAACATAGCTGAGGCTAGGAGTTTAAGAAAGAAGATAGTTGTTTCTTATTTTCTTGTTATGATTTCATTGGTTATGTTTATTAGTGTCTTTATTTTAGTTTAGTTTAATGTAAGTCAATTGAATGTAAAATTAGTAGAGTAATATAAGAGAAGTTATAATCAGTATATATGAATGGTGCAATGTGTGAAAATGCTTAACCTATCATGTTTATTGCCAAAATGGCAAGAGATATACACCTCCACATTGCTTAGAAAATCAAAAAGTACACTAATATATAATGAGAATATAGTCATGAGTACACCTTGAATTACAAAATATTAAGAACAACCAATTGTTATGGCTGTTGTTAAGCTATAATGTTAACTGACCCTCTAATGTTAACTATGCATTATCATAATCCAACCAAAATGCTAAAAATAATTGTTAAGTAGGAAACAATATTTTCCTATCCAAAATGCAAAACCAGTGTCAATATAAACATTACAACCATAAAAAAAAATATGCAATGATCACATTTGGAGTATTTCAAATTGCAGCTGACTTTGACTTTTTCCTTCGTAACTGCTGTTGAACATCTTCCTGGAGCTGTCTTGTTGTGATTGTAGGAACTCCTTGCCACTGTGATCATGGAGGCTGGAATGGAAGATCCTTAGCAAACTAAACCTGTGATCCATCCTTGTTAAACTGAATCTTTCTTGAAGCATTTCCAGATGTTGGTGCTTTTTTTCTCCTTAATTCTCTTTCATTTGGAATCGGGAACCTTGTTTTTGGATGACTGACAACAAAAAATGATGCTTCATTTATGGTCACACTTGGAGATATTACTCTTTCAGATTGCAACCAAGGCTGTAACAAATTCACAAATAAAAAAAAGTAACAAATATTAAATCACATGCAGAGATACACAAATGTAGCAAATGACATTGCACAAATCATATTTATGCTCATTTACATAAATCAGGTTGCACAAATACACAAATCAGGTTTCATGCTACCTTCCAAGATTGCACAAATCACCAAGTTTCACAAATACACAAATTTGATTTCACAAATACTCACATTGTATGTTGTTGATCTAGTATTTTCATTAAAATACAGACCATGTCCAAAATATGTCTTCGTTGCTCTTCTTACAGTGGATTGCTCTCTTGTCACCTTAGCTTTTCCTTTGCCTCTTATTGCCTCAACCTCAAAGTGTTATTATTGTGTTTCAGGTGCCCTGGCATGGCCTTGTTCAGTCATAGGTTCACGAGCATTCACAGCTCAACTAATGCAAGATTTTCCTAATCTCTTAATTTTTTTTTAATGGTCATGACTCATGAGACATGACATAGACCACATTAGCTAACCAATAAGCTAAATAGTTTTAATATTTTAGATATTATGATAAGTTGCTAACCTCACAATATTGATCCATCGGCTTGTCCATTTGCAGATGAATTAAATGAGGTTGGACTGTCTCAACTCTTCTAATTCTGGGTTGTTGAATGCCTTGGGACAAGTTCTAATACAATTGGCATTTTACTATTCTGCTGTTCAAATTAGATAAATTTTGAAAATAAAATTCTTTTGATATTTAATTTTGATATGTAAGATTTAGATTTAAAATTTCACTTAAAAGAATAAATTTATCGCCATTTAAATTAACATATATTAATATTATAATACTATTACTATTATTATTTTTTGTGATCGGCTTTTCATACTCAATGATGCGCTTTGAATTATTTTAAAATTATATCTTAAATAATAACCATAAAATCATAATTTAAAATAATAAAATAAAATAAATACGATTTTTTTAACAACATAAACCACATTCAATAAATTATAGGGATCTTTACTAAAATGCCCCAAAAAGTCACCTTAACAACTAATACCCCAACTTTTTCTAAATTACTCACGTGTCGCCTTGCGTAACTTTTTTTTGAAAAAGGAAGATAGATTAAATTAAAGGCTCTCAAGAGCAATTACATCCAAAAGAAAAGATGGAGTGACAGACCACTCCATAGGACCAGACAAAGAACGAGCAGCCTTTGCACAAAGATGCGCTGCTTCATTCGCTTATCGATAAACAAATCTAACATTCATGTTGCTAAAATGTTTAAGAAGAGAATAGCAGTCTTCAATAATCAGACTTCCAGAGTCTTGGATGCAAGTAACCACTTGCAAAGCGTCAAACTCTATAATTAAAGGGCCATTATAGAAACTCTTGATCCAGCTTAACGCCTCATGAATGGCTAAGGCTTCAGCATCCCTGGCGATGAAAGCTCCATGAATCAGCATTGACATAGCTCGAATAAGTGTCCCTGTTGAGCCCCGAATAACACTGCCCACTCCTATATGATTTGCCTATGTAAAAACCGCTGCATCAATATTTATCTTCCACCATGAATCTAGAAGTTTTGACCACAGAACATCACCTCTATTATTTCTATCAACCTGTGCACTTGCTGAAGTAGTAGAAGAGAAAGCCAACTGCCATTGATATAAGAATTGACCTGCAGCATTTACTAAGTAGTGAGCTGTCCATCGTTGATCATGCCAAACTTTCCTGTTTCGGTGATTCCATAAATGCCAACAAATCGCTGCAAACAAAGGCCTATTATCTGAATGTAGGCCGAAGAGAACACAGTCCAACCATTCCCCAACCGAATCGTGATTATGACAAAATACCCATAAACTAGATCAACGCCAGACTTCTCTCACAAATGGGCAATGAAGCAACATATGCAAACTCGTTTCATCTGCAGTATTACATAAAGGACACTTTTTATCAATGGGAACAAACCTGGCATACAAAGCTGCGTTAGTGGGCAAGCATCCAGTACTAATTCACCAGAGATAATTTTTGATCTTTGGCGGAGCTTTTAAACTGCACACTAACGACCAAATCCGCTGAGCCACAGTGTCACATTCTCCTCTGATACATCGATAGCAGTTGCGAACCGAGAAGTTACTATTTGCTGATGGTTGCCAATACCATGTGTCATTTATGGCTCTGAAACTCAATGGGATTTGAATGATCTGGTTGACATCTTGATCATTGAATAAGTCCTTTAAAATATCTCGATCCCAAGCCTTCCTATCACATATTAATAAATCAGACACCTTTGCATCTTCAAGTCCTGGTATAGGAGGCGAAGAAACTTGACCATTGACGGACTGAGGCAACTATGGATCCTGCCAAATAGAGATATTTCTTCCGTCTCCCACCCGCAAACGAGCACCAGCCTTGATATATTGTTGGGTAGCAAACAAACTCCTCCACATATAACTGGGGTTACTACCCAGTTTTGCTTCAAGAAAGCTCCCGTTATTAAAGTACTTAGCTTTAAATAGGGAGGCAACTAAGGAAGATGGCTCATTTATTAGCTTCCATGCTTGCTTGGATAGCATTGCAATATTGAAATCCCTGATTTTCTTAAAACCCATTCCTCCATATTTTTTTGGTGCACAAAGATAATCCCATTTCATCCATTTAATTTCCTTTCGCCCTGGAGTACCTCCCCACCAAAAACTGTTCATCATCCTCTCTAAGTCTGCACACAAATCTAAAGGGAGAAGGAATATGTTCATCACGTAAATGGGAACCGCCTGCGCCACTGTTTTTAAAAGCAATTCCTTGCCAGCCCTTAATAATTTCTTACTATTCCAATTCTGAATTTTATGCCATACTCAATTGCCTTGCATAACTTTATTGCACCTTTTCACATAAATGACGGAAAAAAATAAAATGCAAAAAAAAAAAGACATTGCTTCTTCCCCTCATCTAGCTCTGCTCATTCATCGATGAAGAGCAGTCCACCAAGCAACTCTCCAGTGACCTTGAGGCCTCTGTTGTTTCCACCTTTGAGCTCTAGAGGATTATTTCTTCTCTCCTCCACTGCTCCCAGGTGATTTGGTTATTTCTTTTACAAATTTACCACTTATGTATTGTTGATAATTTTTTGTCGTGGATTTGCTTTTGCATTAGTTCTTGACTTCTTAGATTCGATTTGATCCATTTTTCTACGGATTTGAAATTGATTGATGTTTTTGTTTTTTTTTTCAAATTATATTTTATGGGTAGTATTTGTTTTTGCGTTCTTGGCTCAATTGGGATCTTGTTGCTTTATTTATTTTTTTTGGGAATATATGTGTTGTTGGGAATCTCCAAAAGCTATTGCGATGGTGCTTTCTATCAAGGTAAATTCTAGCCTTCCTCCTTTCAGGTCTTCTGTTTAGCTTGATCAATGGATTTTTTAGTAAGTCCACTAATTTTGTTGAGTAGATGTGGCATCTAATTTGTCCTGAATACAGTGGAATGACTTTGTTTATCGACTTCTATGTGGTATTTATATTTCTTGTACAAAGAATTTGTTTTTATTTTCTGCAGCACAGTTGACAGAAATGAAATCTTTCGTAATTGATTTGAGGTTACTGGACAGAAAAATTCTGATTGGTATCCAAAATGTGTGAAGGATCTGCTTGAATGTACATCACGCTCAGGAACTCACTATCCGGAGATGGTGCATTCAGGTTAGACAAATTATTCTTTGTTCTGTCTTCAACTTCATGTGTACTATTTTGGCAATCTTGACCTCCCTAGAATATTATGTCTACTTCAGAAATTACAGCGGTGGGATGATGCTCTCAAAGCATACATTGCAAAAGCTACTCAAGCATCAAGTCCACATCTTGTCTTGGAAGCTACACTAGCTAGGATGCGATGCCTTACTGCCTTAGCTTGGTGGGAAGAGCTTAACAACCTATGCAAAGAGTATTGAACCCCGACAGAGCCATCAGCTCGATTAGAAAAGGCATATATGGCTGCTAGTGCTGCTTGGAACATGGGAGAGTGAGATCAAATGGTAGAATAATTTATCGATTGATTTGAATGGTTATTAGTTAGGTATATTAGTCATTTAACATCTGATTTGATATGTTAATTATAAGCCTCAAATCCATGTAGAATAATATAAAAATAACTTGGTTAAACTAACGAAATTTATCTTGATGCTGCCACATGGAATAGTGTTTTTTCTAGGAAAAAAAAGTGCATTCCTTTTGTTGTTTAACAGGAAAAGAAAATAAAGAAAAAAAAAACTTTCAAACCTACAAAAAGTATTCTAAATTACTTTTTTAGGTTATGTTGGAATGTGGACCTTCATTATAAATTAAATATTTGTTGTTGCTATTATTATTATTGTTGTTGTTGTTGTTGTTGTTGTTGTTATTATTATTATGCAAAAAGTATTATACATAAAATATTTTAAATTGACAAAAAAATATAAAATTATTTTATCAAAAAAGTAAAATAAACGGAAAGTATTATAAATTTTGTATCAAAAATATAAAATAAACGTAAAATATTCTAAATTGACAAAAATATATATATACATAATTTTAAGGTAGTTGAGACAATGGGAATTGGGAAGTGGAATGACAATATTGTATGTTAATAATTTCTTTATCAAAGAGTATAAAAATTCTAATATTGTGTTGTGTTTTAGTTTTCATTTGCAGATCATTTGTTTCATTCAATTTAGCAGAACGTGTAGCATATAAACTTGGGCTAATGCTTGTGCTTGTGTATATGTTGATGTGTTGTATAGCTTTATTTTAATCTTTTTTCTTTATGATGTGTAGGTGACTGGTTTACATATTTTATTGTATTTGGTTATTTTGTTTTAATTTTTCCCTTAGTCATTTGTTCTTATCACTTAATGTATATATATGCTAAACTTCCTCCCGTGACTAATTTATGATTTGATAAAGAAATTATTTGGACATAAAATAAAGATTGCACAAATACAACAAACAAACTCTGTGCAACTACATTGCCATTAATAAAATAAAAATGTATCAGAAACCAAAAAAAACCAAAATGATACTAAATTAAAACAAAAAGGTATCAAAAACTAAAAAAAAAACAAAATGATACCAAATTATAAACGCAACATAAAAATGGTAGCATCAAAATAATAGCTCAAGTTCAACAATGGAATATTTGGACATAAAATAAAGATTGCATTAATACAAGAAAATACAAAAAGAAATTCTGTGATACAACAACATTCCCATTAATAAAATAAAAAAGTATCAAAAACCAAAAAAATACCAAAACGATACCAAAATTTTAAAAATGTATCAGAAACAAAAAAAAATACCAAAACGACACCAAATTATAAACACACCATAAAGCGGCAGCATCCTCTTACGACACAACAACACCAAAAAACTTAAAAACATATTCATTTATTTTTAATTTTTCTATTACAAAAATTACAACTCTCTTAACTCCAAAGAAAACGCGTAACTTTAAGTTATAGTATATTTTTTGTATACTTTTAGTTTATTTTCAGTTTCCTATACAACAAGAAAATGAGGCTTTAAGATGTAGCCAGGTCTGTGCTCCATTTTCTGTAGATGAGGACTGACAAAATCATTTTCAACATCCTCTGAATACAAAATTAAATTAGAAACCAAAAAGCAACAAAAAAATAAATTACAAAAAACTAATAACAATATATACTACATCAACACCTTTCACATTATGTCCACCACGACCTCCAGAATGAGAATGAACAAAAATAGAATCAACATTTTCTACACCCTATCCAATAGAAAAAATTACAAACAAACAAAACATATAAAAAACAAAAAAGTATTTCATAAAACAATGCATGCTAGCCTCTTTTAACAAAACCCAGTAAAAATTAATTTAATGATACTACTAGATTTTTAACTATTTTATTTATAGGATTATATAATTTTGTTTTTATTTTAGTTTTTTAAAAATAAAAAAAATAACATTTAGAAAATAATGGTAAATTTATTAAAAAGAAAGAGAAAATATGTCACGACCCAAACCGGGGAGTCATGACCGGCGCTAGGGAACGGGAATTACTATAACCAGAGCCCGTAGCAAGCCTTAAATAATAAACGCACATAAAATAAATCATAAAAATACCAAGTAATTAAAACTTTAATTATTAAAATATGATCTCATAACATAATATAAAGTACAACAGTATATAACTCTTTAACTGACAGTCTCAGTTATAAAAATAATATTACATACTACAACATTCAAATGCTACTACTGCAGCCTCTAGATTGTAAACAAAAGTTCAAATAAGTAATTTACATAATCTAGCCGGGGCAGAAGAAGACCGGCGGAGATGTCTAATATTGAGGTCTGACGAAGTAGAATCTCCTGAAAAAAATATTGAGGGGGGGTCAGACCTCACTGAGTGAATTATTATTATATATATACTTGCACCCTAATAATGCAGGCATTCAAGCACCAGTGTATTAATATATTTATTTTTATATAATGAATATACACGCAATACATACAGATGCTAAAAATCCATTTTTATAATAAATAATACAAAAGAGTTCGGGT
>CATIWK010150347.1:0-14872 GCA_949634005.1 Mallotus japonicus | reverse complement strand
AGACACAAAAAAAGTCATTATCCCAAAAAATAATAATAATAACATTAGAACCTCGTGCTGAAATAAAAATTCCCCACAACAATAGACTACAAAGTAAGCAGTAGCCCATCTGATCAGATTGCTTTAAGATGACTACTGACACATTAGGATGGATGGAGAGTGGTACTGGTACTACTACACCACTAGTGTAGTGTGGTCGCAAAGCATTTAGAAAACCTCCCATCAATAGCTAAACGACACGTAGACAAATTTTTTTTTCAGTGACGACTCACTTGAAAACCCTCAAAAGACACGTGGATAAAACCCACTTCCGACTGAACAGGCTTTCCAGCCCTGACACAAGCAGCAACCACTACTAAAAATCTATGTTTTACTCCGACATGGTCACGAGTGAAACCCATTTCCTGCACCAGCACAACAGATATCCACTTCTAAAATATCTTCCTTTTTTTTTTGGAACGAAAAATATCTTCCTTTTACCACCACACCAGTCACGAGTAGAAACCTTCTGGCCAATGACCTCTAGACAGGGTGAGGCCATGGGAACTTAAGATTTCAGATTTCATCCATGACAATATCAAGACTTAGCTTTGGTCGATTCTATAATATTTTTTTCAATGTTAACATTAATAATGAACAATTGTGATCCATAGGATCTTAACAAGCGATATTGTAAAAAAAAAAAAGTAGAAACCTTCTTCAGCCGCGATACATAGCTACACCCTCAGCTAAATATCTATATTGTTCCAATCCCGCTCCTATAGCTAACTCACCTTATTAATCTATGGTAAAAATATTAGTAATAATAATATTTAAATAAAGGGATAATTGCTATTTACCCATGTGATTTGGCCTATTACATTTTTACATTCCTGACATTTGAAAAAATACACTTTCATCTCTAATATTTGCAACAGTTAACACTCATTAGTTTTTCTGTCATGGATAAAATAGTACACGAATTGCAAATATCAAGGATGAAAATATATTTTTTCAAATGTCAGAGATATAAAAATGTAATTGGCCAAATTACAGGGGTAAATAACAATTTTCCCTAAATAAATTGATACACTCGTAACATTTTAAATTCAAAACTTATACTAATAACAAAAATTAAGTAATTGAATAATGATAATGTTCTCTACAGCATTGACAAATGGAATAATGTGAAAATTGAACCCTCAACTATAACCTAAAGTTTGTGTTTGACCTTAGTATTTTTTTGTAATTCCAATTGGACCTTTAGCTTTGAAAATTGAATTATATTAGACCTTTTCAAAGAATTGTTGCAATTACATCCTAAAAATCAAAGAAAAACTTAACTTTAATATTAATTTATAAGAATTAGCTCGAATAACAAAGCAAATTGATGAAATTACTTTCAAAATAAATATTTATGAAGTTTTAATATTTTTTTATAAATTTTTAAGTTTATAGAAATATATTTCTATATATTAAAAAAATTAAAAAACTTAAAAAATATTTTTTATAGGTCTAAAAATTTTTAAAAATTTACAAAATTTTAGAATAAAGTAATATATAATAAGAAAAAATAATTAAAAAATTTATATACACATAATAAATTTTTAAAATTTTTTAAATTTATAGAAACTTTTAAAATCTTAAAAAATTTTAATAAATTATTGAGTGTATAAAAAAATTTTAATTTTTTTATTAAATGTACTGGCTTGATTCTAAATTTTTAAATTTTTAAAAAATTTTAGATATATAAAAATGATTTTAACTTTTTTAAATTTTCAAAAAAATATTAAAAAATGATTTTTATAAACTTAAAAATTTTAAAAATATAAAAAGCTTCATAAAATGTATATTTTAAAAGTAATTTCATCAATTCTCATTGTTATTTAAACTCATTTTTATCAATTAACATTAAAGTTAAACTTTTCTTTGATTTTTAAGACTTAATTGCAACAATTCTTTGAAAAAGAGTCCAATATGATCCAATTTTTAAAGATTAAGGTTCAATTGGAATAAAAAAGAACATTAAGGTCAAGCATAAATTTTAGAGTAAAGTTGAGGGTCGAATTTGCACCTTATCCCTTGAAAAATAGATCGATTTTTATTACCAATAGTTGGAATTAGTTGGTAGTCCTCATTTAAGTGATATTTTATAGTTGTGATATATGTAGTCACATTGAATTAATTATTAAAAAAATTTTAACACTCATATGAAAATAATATTTATTTTCATCGCTTATTGCTTACGTAAACTTTAAAAAAAATTGCAAATTAACAATAATTTTTTTCTTTCTATTTTTTAATTTCTTTAATTAAAGAGAAACAAAGACAACATATAGGTACAAATTGAGAAAGAAAACTAATGACTAATTAAGTTATTTAAAGCTTTTTTTAATTTTTTAATTTTTAACTTTTTAAATGTAATGAGCAAATCAAGTGCCTCACGGCGCCGAAATTGGCTTAGCTCAAGGCCTCAAGCCTATATATACCTTTGGCGCATTACCACCCAACTCACCATAACAACACCAAGCAGTAGTAGTAGTGTCTTGTTCTCTTCTCTTCGAACAAACACGCATAATTTACACGTTCTTCATATTGCTACTACTAACATTCAACTTCCACCCACCACCACCACCAAAAAAAAAACCATGAATTGCTTGCAGAGTTGGCCTGAACCTGTGGTTCGAGTCCAATCTTTATCTGAAAGTGGGATTCGCCAAATCCCAACTCGTTACATTAAGCCACCATCTCACAGGCCAATCGTCAGCAACAACAACAATAGGGATGCACACAATTTCCAAAGTGAAATGATTAACATTCCTGTTATTGATTTCCAGAATATTACATCCAACGATCAAGCCCTTCGTCGAGAGACTCTGACAAGAATTTCTTGCGCCTGCCGCGACTGGGGCTTCTTTCAGATTGTCAACCATGGTGTCAACCCTGAACTCATGAAGGGAATTCGTGAAGTGTGGCGTGAGTTCTTTAACTTGCCCTTGGAAATGAAGCAGCAGTATGCAAACTCCCCGTCTACTTATGAAGGGTACGGTAGCCGGTTGGGGATTGAGAAAGGGGCAATTCTCGATTGGAGTGATTATTTCTTCCTCCATTACATGCCATTTTCACTTAGAAACAAAAGCAAGTGGCCTGCTATTCCTGCTTCTTGCAGGTACGTGACTTGAGGTTGTTAATGTTAGTTAACAGTATATATATCTGTATCTTTGACTGCTAGCTAGCTGCTACCGTATCAGCTTTCTTTTCAGTTAACTCTGATTACTTTTTTCTTTAATTATCCAAAAGGCTGCATATTGTAGTTTCGGCCGCCGACAGACCAAAAACAATTGCATTTGATTGTTGAAGTCTATACATATATATGTTGCATGGTTAGTGATTTGGCCTTGTCGAGTTGATTATTTTACAACTACAGTTTATACAAATTTATACAACCAGCCTTTGCTTGTAAAAAAAAAAAAAGCATTATCCGCCATGTTGACCCCAAAATGGCACAAAAGAATTAATTTTAGTTGGCAATTGTGGCCCCTGTTGCTACAGAACAATTACTATTTGTTTCCATTCTGATTGCCGGTTGGTGAAGAGGTTTAATATGTTTTGATATCATCATGACCTTTTTTGCTCAACTTGTAAGTTCTTGTAAAGCCAATCATGCGTACATCTTATATTATCTCAGAATAATCCCAACTCCTTGCCTTTAATACTGATCGTGTGTGCTCGTTCAAAACGATCTAAAACAGTTTGTAGTAGTACGCAGAAGCTGACAGTTTAGTGATTATACTGATTATTGTAGGGAATTGGTAGCTGAATATGGAAGTGAAGTGATGAAACTTGGTGGCAGATTGATGAGGGTGTTCTCTAAAAATCTTGGCCTGGAGGAGGATCGTCTACAGAACGCTTTTGGTGGGGATGACAATATTGGCGGTTGCTTGAGAGTGAATTTCTATCCAAAATGTCCCCAACCTGATCTCACATTAGGCCTCTCACCACACTCAGATCCTGGTGGGATGACAATTCTCCTTCCTGATGAAAATGTTTCTGGATTACAAGTATGTCGCGGCGACAACTGGGTGACCGTTAAACCTGTCCCAAATGCGTTCATTATCAACATAGGAGATCAAATTCAGGTCAGTAGTTCAACTCTACTTTTCCAGTATATGTACTCAAAATTGTATGTATATATTTTAGTTAAAAGATTTTATCTGTTTTGATGGATGAACACAGGTGCTGAGCAATGTCATTTACAAAAGTGTAGAGCATCGTGTCATCGTGAATGCTGATAAAGATAGGGTGTCGCTTGCATTTTTCTACAACCCTAAAAGTGACTTGCTGATTGAACCTTGTAACGAACTTGTGACAAAGGAAAGGCCAGCTCTTTATCCAGCAATGACATTTGATGACTACAGGCTTTACATCAGGACAAAGGGTCCTTGTGGAAAACAACAAGTCGAATCTCTAAAATCTTCTTCGCGATAATCATATAATACAATTGTGTTATATTGATTCGGATCGATTGAAGACAGAACGTGTGCAGTGTTGGTCCCAGATGCATCTAAATAAAGAATCTACATATTATGCTACATCTAGAATTGAGCCATGAATTATCTGTTTGAACTGTAGATTATATATATGGTATCTGAAAATTGTCAGCAACTGAAAAAGCAAGCTGACGAAATTTTAATTTAAGTCACAATCATAACGACTATGATGATGATGATGATCAAACTTTTCAAGTTTATAAATGTCCAAATTGGATGATTGTGCTCTTTTTAATTAATGGAACTCTTAATTTTCAACTGTTATGTGAAGTTCGAGCTTTTGCATTTGGTTTTATCCATTAATTTCCACTTTGATTAATACTGTACACTTATCTATATGTTTAAGGTTTACTACTTATATTCTTTTCAGTACTTGAAATATAAACGAAGAAATTTGCAAGATTTCTACATTCTAAATAATTATTTTCGGTATTCCTTTCGGTAATTTGATTTTTTAATAATTATTTTTGATATTCGGTAGTTATGAGAATTCTAAATAATTTGAATCGAGCTGAATGAATTTTATAGATGGATAAAACTCTTTTAGCATTTATTTTTTCAAATATAAAACTCAAATTCAAAATTTTATTTAAACAAATTTAACTTATTTATCATTTGAAACAATAGATGTACGTTGATTATTATTTATATCTATTAATTTGGTGTATAAAAAGAAACATATTTGCCATTACGGAAAAGTATTTTTGAGAAAGGAAAGTGATAATGCAAGAAAAATAAAGGGAACAATGATGATAATGAAGCAAAAGAAAAGCCATAAGAGTTTGGTAATATGATATAAGGTCACTTTTAGAAAGTGTTGAATGCAGCAGAAAGACCAACTATAGCCCCATTCCAGTTTGACTAGCATTTTTATCACATGGGACATTCCATTTTCCACATTGAAATAATTAAACGATTTGGCTAATGAGGGGTGATACAGTGATATTTTGTTAGAAAAAATTATGATAGCGATAGGGTGATAGAATGGCCATGGTGCCCTTTACCATTAGGCCAAACTTTATCATTGGTATCTTTGAGACTTTGGTTCAAGTTCTAGTTCCTATTTCCATCCCTCAATTATTAATGACAAAAAAAAAAGGTGGTATAATGATTTTTTTTTTTAAAAAAAATATCTATATTATGACATTTGAAATTTTAATTTTACCGTTACTAATTTATAAAATTAATTTTTATATAATTTAAGCGGAAAAAACTATTTTATTGTATAGTTTATAAATACTTAAATTATTTGATTTTTCTATTAGTTAAAATAATTAAGTACTAAATACGGGAAATTTAGAGAAAAACAATTAAAAATTTAAGTTTAGGCTTTTAATAGAGTGGTCTAAGAGCCATTTTATTTTTCTTTTTTATAAACAATCTGAGATATATAGTTTAATTATATTTTTATTGATTATTCATAATTTCTACTTTATTTAAAAAAATAATATTCTTTATATAGTTTATTAATAATACTAATATCTTTTGATCACTCCATTAAAAATAATTTTGGGATTCCTTGGCACTAATATGAAAAATAATTGCTTAAATCTTTTTAAAAAAGTGTATGATAACAAAATATTTTTTATTTTTCTTCTTATAAAAAAAAACACAAAATAGAAAATGTACGTAAATGAAAATGATCGAAGTTGAGTAATTAATTAAAGAGGATAAGAAATGGGAAAGTTCAAAAAGGGTAGCTAGGCACATGTTGATGTGGTGATGGTGAAATGACATTGGAAACAATCTTAGTGGTAGTGGAGAACACCGAAGAAGACTAACAAGAGCAGCAGCTAGTTTCCTCATTCTAAACGTAACACCAGTTTTAATGGACACACACCATGCCACCACTACCACCCACGTTTATTTTAAGTTCTATTTCACTATAAATAAAATAAAATAAATTATCTTCTTTTTCTGAACTATACAGCAATAAATAGTCAATTATTTCGTTTCACCAAATTTTATTTTATGAATGATATAAAGATGAAGATAATAAAATTTCACTGATTTACGAATGATCCATATAAAAATTTAAATTTTGTAATTCAATTTATAAACGAAATATGTTATTCATATCAATTTAATTGACTTAATTTATTTTTTAAATAGCAAATATGCAATATTGAGTTTAACCATCTACGAGAAGTGTTTTAAGATTCAGGCGTCTATGGGAAAACTTTATCTTTTTCTGAATTCACCCATTTTGAATTTTGAAATAGTTTAAATTTTCATGACTATTTAATATTAATACCTTATATCTATATCCAATACAGATATTACAAGTCTGGTCCTACAAGGATAAGGATAGCAGTTTTAGTCCCACCAGGTTTGAGGCATATTTCTCTATATAAACTTTAATACTCTCTTATATTTATTCATTCTTAATATTCTTTCAATATTTTCAATATTTATAAATACTAACTTAAAAATTGGAGTGTTCGTAGAAAAAAAACCCCACAAATTCACTTGCCTCTTCTCATGCATGTAGGCTTTACAACTAATTTTACAGTTAAGTTAATTTCAGAATTATCCAATACTAAAGACATCATATATAAAAACCAAATCTCTATGTTTTTTTTTTTAGCGATACCCTCACGAGACTGCATCACTATGGTGGGTGCTTACCACCCAGATGAAGGCATATGGATCTCCATGTTTTAATTCTAAAACGCTCTATTATCACTATAGTAAAATGTAATAAACGTTCAAAAATTATTAAAATGTTATAATTCTTCTTTTTTTTTTCCATTTTTTGACTTTGTTTGTGGTAGACAAGCCTACCAGCTAAACTACTGAGATTCAATGTTAATTAAACGTGCTCAATTACTGTTAATGCATACTTAATTAAGTAGATAAATGTTAAACTCAGTTTTTAGCAATGCCTTTCTCATTGCATTTGCTTTTATAGGTTAGATTTTGCTATTTTTCAACGCCTACATACTTTTTTACTGCAACCCAAACCTTTTGAACGTTTTATTGTCTTTTTGTCTAAATCCCGACTTTTGCCTTTTTATTTTTATTTAATTATTTTATATTTTTGTGTTGATAAACTTGGTCAACTTGCCGCTTGTCAACTCTGTCTAAAGACAAACAAGGCCGTACCACCACCATGCTTCTTTTTTCCCTCAATTTTTTAAATTATTTTAGCTGTAAACCAAAATATATATCCAACCAACAAACCCACCAACCAACCAATATTCTTGCTAGCTAGTAAGAGTGATTCCTAACGTTATTAGATTATAAATCAAAGAAATCCATTAGATAAACTCAATCTATAAGTCTCCATATATTAAATTATCAGAATTTGAACTTAGTAGTGAAATTAATGGATTACTATGAATAAGTTGTAATTTTAGCCTTTTATCATAATTAAAATATGTTATTAATGATTAAAAGAAGAAAATTTTATTTCATTTTATTTTATGATGATGAATCTTATAACAGATCGCATTTTATTTTTTATTAAATTTTTTTATTAAATGCTAACAATTTTCATATTTAATTTCACACTCTAAATCTCCACAAACTTCTTCCATCAAATCCAAAGTTATTAGTACTTATAAGTAAGGATGGCAATTTGTATTAACACGTCATGTCGAGATACGATTATGATAAAAATATGGCTGACTCAAAACACTATTCATTTAATTAATTATGTCAAAACTATAAATGCACAAATATGTTTAATTAATAGATTGCACGACATGATTCATGTAACCTGTTTAATATATACAGATCTACATGTATTTAAACAGGTTACAAACACAATAACAACATGTTTTAATACGCTTTAACACGTTTTAACACATTTTATATTCAAATTATAAAATATCCTAAAAACCGACTAAATATACAAACAATAAGATTTAAAATTCAAATCTTAAAAAGAATTAATATTTTAAATTATTTGTATCTATAAATAATCAAAAAAATATTTATTTAAGGTTTAATAATAATTTCAATTGATATCACATTTATTTAATATTAATATTAATTGAATAAAAATTTTATAATTTTATTATAAATATGTAATTCTCATTGTATTTAAAAATCTTAATTTTTACATCATAATAAATTAATATTATATAATATTTATTTGAGATTAATACTTGATATAAGTCTAATTATTTATATCAAATTATCAACTTTTGATGATATTAAATTATCAATAATAATTACTTTAAATTTATATAATTTTTTAATATTAATATTAATCCACATTAAATCATATAACTTTAGTATTTTCATTATGCCTATTTACTTAATATTAAATTAAATATTTTATAACATTTACTTAGTATGCATATAATCTTTAATTAGTAATAATACTTAATATATGCTAATTTACACTATGAATTTAATTTATAATAATATTAATATATATTAAAAATATATATTTCTATTAACACAATTAATAATACTAACTTACACCAAAAATACTATTATAGATACATAATTTTTTATTGTATTTAATAATTTAATTTTATTTGACAAATATTGAAGAGTATTGAATAACAAAAATTAATAATTTAATTTGTGTGTGTATATATACACACACACTAAAATTAAATGGATCAATATGTGTTTAAACATGTTAATAATTAATTATGTTAAATTATTTATTAAATGAGTTAATATTATTACACGGGTTCAACCCGTTTAAATATAATTTTATTTATATTTTAAATAGATCAATCTATTTATATTAAATTCAAATCCATTTAATTTTGTGTTATATCATAACGTTTAAATAGATTGTGTTTTACTTATAAGCCATTCAAAACTCTATTTAATAAAAATTCTTCTTAATTTGCATATATTTTCAAACTCCTTTAACGAATAAACCAAGATTAAATTATGTAAAGTTCCTTGGCTTATTATTTGGACAAACCCATTATTTGGTCCCCTAACTTATCAGGTTTTTTGCAATTGGTACTTTGTCTTCTATTTTAAAGAATTGAGTCCCCCAACTTTAATTTTTTTTTAATTTCATCATTTTTTCACTCAGAATGCCAAATTGAAGATGTTGTCGTCTTCTGTTGAGTTATAAAAGCACATCTGAACAAAAAAATGTCTAAACCAGCTGTCAAAAATAAACAATTTGCATCAACAGCTTGATGCAGCTCACAATCAACAGTGAAATTAAGTTCAAATGATCAAGTTCACAATCAATAATTGGTTGAGATGTGCTTTTATGACTAAACAGAAAACGACAACATTTTCAATTTGACATTCTGAGTGAAAAAATGATGAAATTATAAAAAAATAAAAGTTGAGGGACCCAATTCTTCAAAATAAATAATTAGGGACCAAATGTGGAATATAGTTGGGGACCAAATAATGAGTTTGTCCTATTATTTTTAAGTGTCCCACTGGCACGCAATCATCGAACTGTTATTGGGCAAGTCACGATGCTTACTTTGTTCTTCTGATAATTGTAGTAGTGGGATATATATATAATTAAAATTTCAGAAAATTAAAATGATGCATGAAATATTTAACTTTTAAGGGACCAATTAATGTTACGACAAACTGAGAGAAAATATGATTTGCTATTTTTATTCCACATTTTCAGGTTTTTACTGTGTGAATTGGTTTTGATATTGGACCATTTACATGATTAGTCCATTTCATACTGATATTTCACGATCATGTGCCCATACTTTCCTTTTGTTTGTTGTTATCCTTTTGGTTTTCACTTTGCCTCCGTCCCCAACCAGAAAACGGTGGAAACTTTGCCGCATGAACAATGAGACTTGTACCTCCCAGCTGTTGAAAATGACTATTTCAATAAATTAAAAAAAAATGTTGTACGTAAACAACAAAAAATCAGAAGGATATTTTCTTTGTATACATCAATGTTAGGAAAATCTCAAATTAAATAAAACTTTTAAACCTAATTTCATATTAAATCAATAGAAATCATAACGTAATAGCAGAAGTATATCTGAAACCATAATTAATCTAGTCTTGCAGCTAGTGTTATAGGTTATTACATTTTTTAAGAGAATACTTTTAGACTTTGGGTTCTTTACATATCTACCCTAAAAACATATTCCAACCACACAAAAAATCCCACTTCATTTAAAAATTACATGCATACTTTTTTCTTTTTTCTTTTTTTTCTTCGGGATCCATCACTCCTCCTCCTTCTCTTCTCCATCTTCTTCTTCCTCATTGTTTTCGTCGTCTTCTTCTCTCCTCCACCAACCTTCCTCTGGTCCATAATTCCCCTTCTCTAGATATCTTTATGATATACAATTTTTTTTTTTTTGGTTTAGGTTTAAATGTTGTTGATTTCATATCTTGAGTTGTCTATTTTTTTTTCTTCTTCTTATTTTCGACCCATCTTGATTATTTCTAATTAAATTAAATTAATTAATTTTACCTTGTTATTTAGTCTCGGTTGTATTGTGATCTTTGCTGAATTTGAATGGATCATCGAATTAGCTGTTTTTTATTAATTAATTTTTTGTTAAATCTCCGCTCTCAGTTCATTTTCTAACTTCAAGATTTGGACTTTCTTAAAGATCTGATTTTTCATGTGCTTCTTTTGATTTAGGATTTGCTTCATTTCGTTTATTTTGGCTCTATTAGCATCCCGCCATCTCACCTTTTACTCTTCTCCAGTGTTGGTAAGCTCAAGATTAAGTGGCAAGAGGCAGATGGCTGCTAAGCTTGTTAATTCCACAATAAGTGATAAATTTCATGAAGTTGACTGGGCTAAGAATATCCAAATATGTGAATCAGTAGCTGTTCAGGGCATGATGACAGGATTAGCTTGCGTTACTCGATCGAGGAGCAAGTGAATTTTAGTTAAAAAAGAAACGAAAAAAAGAATTATCCAAACCCGAATCATCACTCTTACATGAGATCATCTTATATGACAACCTACAATGCATAGTTTAACAAAATATTGAAATGTGAAGCTCTATTCTCATTCACGTGTAACATATAGTTATTCACGTATAAGCTCAATGTTGGATTAAGAATCCAACAATCAAATCAATTTGCCTATCTAAACAGAGAGATGTTACTTTTCAAAATTTTTTTATTTAGATTACAATTGAGTCGATTCAAAACATTTAAAAACAAAGAGATGTTACTTTTCAAAATTTTTTTATTTAGATTATAGTTGAGTCGATTCAAAACATTTAAAATCTATTAAATTGTAATAGAAATAGAACCCAAAAAAAAAAAAATTCTGATTTTTTCTTGCATTAAAATTTAAAAAGAGTTTGATAGTACTGCTGGGTAGTTATAGATCAAAATTAAGATGAAAATATGGTAATTTATTGAAAAAACTAAGCATGAAACTTTATTTGATAGTGGTATTGGATAAAAGCATGCAAATGTGTCAAAGGTTCTCTATATATTTTTTTTTATTATACAAATCACATAGGCCGATTAGAATTAAAATACACTCCTTTACAATCATGTAATTATAACAATTTTTTCAAAATGCCCTTCAAAAAGAAACTGCCCTGATTGCATGGGGCAGTTTTGTCAAAAAAATTAATAAATAAATTTAGCGTATGTGGGACGCTACATAGCAGCTCGCGACAAGTATCATCACTCCCTTTACAATATTACAATAATTTTGTGAAAGTAGGATTGAAGGTCAATAGTAAAGTGAGAAAGCACACTTCAATCACTGTCAATATACATTAAAATTTTTCAATAAAAATGTGCACACTCAATCATATTTTCAGTGTCGTTTAATGAAAATGTCTAATAAAACGATGGTGATTAATCAGAAAACAAGAAAATATATATGTTTCAGAAATAGATCATTCTGATAATGATGAAACAGAAATATATTTTTTTTTCCATCAAAGGGAAAATTTAGGCACCTTTGGTTTTAGGGACAAAATGGTACGAAATGAAAGTGATATAGCAGAGGCTAATGAGGTGGGCTGTGTACAACATTATTGACTTGGTAATGGTAACAACAGCTTTAGCTGCGCCTAATAAGACGATGTAAGTTCATAAATGAATGTTGGGCTTGTACCATCAGAATCAAATGCCTTGAAAGAAACCTTTTAAATCACTTTCTTGCTTATTAATCGATACCAAGTGGCCCTCGCTTTCTTGGTTTGAGCTATTTGTTTTATTTGTTTTAATGCAGCTACTAACTGTTCAGTTTTCAATAATAAATAAAAGAAGTTTGATTAATTTTTTTAAAAAGGAGATGTTAATTGTTTAGCACTCCAATTAGTACAATTTGCATCAGTTCCAATTTATAGTTTTTTTACCAATAATTCTATTTTGTTAAAATATGATTATCAAACTATCCTTATATTCTGAAAACCCTATATTCAAAAATCAATCGTCATCCCACTACAAATAACATGTTTGGCTAAGCTGTCACTGATAACTAATAGTTGTTAGCTAATAGTTGTTGCTAATAGTTGACTTAAAGTTATGTATTTAGTAAAATCATTTATAGATGTTAATGTTTATATGTTTAATGACTATTATAAATATTAATTAATTTTTTAGAATTTTTAAATTTTACATTCATTATAATTTAACTATTTATACGTTCAATTGTATTTCATTATAAATATGTGTGTATATATATATATATATATATATATAATTTAAGAGATAAAGATAGTTAAGTAATTATATTTGAATAAATAAGGTTAATTAAGTAATTTTATTTGGATATATGAAAATTGTTCATAAAAAATTCCAAAATGGAGCTGATATGAACCGTAGTTGATAGGTGTCCTAATAGTTATAAATTATCCTTTTAAAAAATTAACCAAATAGTATTTTGTAGCTGATAGAAACTGAACAACCATCAGTTCCACTTTACCCGCTAAACCAAACACCCCGTCTCACATCATCTTAGCTCAAAAATGTTGATCACAAACGTTAGTGGATCTAACTTATTTATTTATTATTTTAATTTATTTGTTTTAATATTCTCAATTATGTATGAAAATTTTTTATTACATCCATCCATCTCCCAACCACTCTTGAGAATATCTTACGGAAAAATCATAAAACTTGTATTGCACCCGTAAATAAGAAAGTGAAGTGAATTTTCGGACAACATTTTATTCATGCACAATATTTCTTTTTCAATGATTCTCTTCTTTCATGTATATGTGTTGCAAACTCATCTTATAATTCCACCCATGAGAACTTATCAAGTTGCTGGGTCATATCCTACTCAGGCGGGCCTAATGTGTCAAAAGGCCATTTTTTAACTAATTTTACACCAGAAAAATTTATATAAAAAAGTTTACAAATTGACATGTCAATTTCATACGTCCACCTAAAAAACTTAAATTTTTATTTTAAAAAATTAATTTGATATCTATCAATATTTATTATTTAAAATAGTAAAAAATTTAATTTTTTTTTGAGTTTTGGGTATGAAATAAATAGATGATGAGGCAGTTTTATCCTTTACGAATCTCATCCAGCTTAATCTTGTAGTAATCGAGACTTTGTATATTTTTACAATCACTGGATACCGAAACTAATTACTTGAAAAAATTTATTTAGTATTTTCAGCCCATTTCATACAATTTTTAAACGTCAAAATTCAATAGAATGTTGCCTAAGATATTTGTAGTGGGAACACAATAATTGAAAGCGGAAATTGAGAAGAAATATTTGTGAAGAACGATGATTGAGTAAAGGTGTAGCTCAAGTTACCACAGCCTCATGCTGCTTAAACTAATTTTTCAGGTGAAACTCGAAGTTCACAATCTAAGTGAGGGTGTGATGAGATTCACACGTTCGTCGGCCCAAAGGACAATAATTTAAGGTTTTTTTCATAATGAGCAGCCAATTCAATAGTATACACCAAACACAATGTCATTGCGGCTCCACGAAAAGGACCTTTTTTTTCCCCTTGTTGTGCTTACGTATACACAAGTTTTTAATATGTTAATTAAGTGTAAATATAATAAACTTAAAATTATAAGTTAATTAAGATATTATAAAAAATAAAATGATATCTATAAAATGATACAATGCAATTCCACATTTTTTATAAAAATATAAAATAATACAATGTATTTAAATACTTTTAACAATGTAATATATATATATATATATATATATACACACACACACTAAGTTTTAAAGTCATTAATGTTAAGACCCGAATTTTTAGTAAAAATTTTAATACAAAAAAATGGAATTTGCAGTATTAATAAAGTAATTTTAATTTAAAATTTTATTATTTAATTAATTGATTTATTATTTGATATTTAAATTATTTATTTTAACAAGTTTAGTTTAATTAAACCTTATTGAGTTATTATATATATACATACATACTTGTGTGTTGTTTAGTGTATATACATGTATATATA